>JAZGTK010000258.1:13233-99094 GCA_036877625.1 Ambastaia sidthimunki
CAAAATAATATGTTTAAAATTCCACTTGCTCACAGAGATCAGGATGCAGAAAGTCACCACAATATTTCATATACTGTAAGTGCTAAAAACGGCTTGTTGTCAATATGGCTGCACCTCAGGACCTCAAGATGTCATGGCTGTAGCAGAAGCCAGTGAATGAGGTCACCTGTAACATCCTTTGACCTTTGAACTCTAGCCTGTTAAGGGCAGAGTGTACCATAATATTCTTTAAACGTTTACAGGCACATGCATGTTTGTTCATACACACACATGTTCCTCGTCCGGCTGCTTGTACAGGAAGAACAGGCAGAGCTACTTCCTGTCCAAGAAGGGAAGAGTAGGGGGCCACACTTCCTGATAAGAAGGAGGGAGGAAAGAAACAGAAAATAAACAGATGACATCATGCGGTAGGTTTTCTGGACCGGGTTTTGGGGAGAGTCCGTAGTTTGGCCTAATGGAAAAGCTGAAGCAAGTATGTGCACACACACACACGTGTGCTCCTCAGCTGCAATAATAAAACACTTATCCAGATCAAGACCTTTTGCCTTCTTACTTACTGACACATGAAATGACTAACACACCCTCACATGCAAACATGAAACAAACACACACACCGCGTATACACAAACACGCTTTTGACAGTGTTTAATGTTAGTTTTAAAATTTAAATTCTAATTTAATCAAATACACACAGCGAGTACAGTTGCAGAAATGGCTCTTCTGGATGTTTTAAATGTGTTGCAATGTGGTTATGAGTGTTTTGAGTGGTTGCTAGGGGTTGTTTACTGCCACAAATTTATGATATTTTGATATTTTATATATTTTATTTTGCAAGCAATATTTCTAGTTTTGTAGTCTTATAATGACTGTTTGTATGACAGATCACAAAAATGTGTGTAGATAATAAAACAGTTACAATCAGTGTAAATTGTATCAAAAATGTATTAAACACATTCAGAACAGAATGCTTTGAACCTTATTTTAGACCAAGAACTGGGAGTTGACTGATGACAAGACACAAAGACCTAAACATCTCTTAGCTAAAACATTAAAATGTTTCTCAGAGATTCTTGAAGCCTGGAATGTTGAGATTTGCGTAATAGTTTCGATGATTCATTCTTTGAAAAACTCAACAGCTTTATCATTGGTTTTATTTGAAAACATCACAGGGGGGCCATCGTGAAAAGCCTACATTATGTATTTACGAAGACACAGATGTCCAATAAACTGTAAACTGTTAAAATGGAACACACACCAGTCACAGATACTGCTTTTAAAACCCTCTTCTCCCTATCACACACAAAATACAGCCCAAATATATTTTTATATTTTTAAACAAAGGTTAGTGTCTTCTAAACGCCTGTGGAAAACATCATGAGAAAACTCAATGCTGTTGCAAGCCCACATGGTGAAGTTTTGCTGACCTGCAGATGGGACCTAAGAATTACTGGACCTGAATGATTGGTCAGTGTTGTTCTTTCCATTTAGGGGGCTGGTCAGGGTGAGGCGTTTGGACAGAAAAAACTTCTCTTCCCTCTGACATCCTTCCTGCTGCAGCACACACAGATATTCTCAAACACACATATTCCAGCTATCCCAACATCCCAGTTTCCCCAGGATCTTCCTCTGTTTTGAATTAATTGGGGGGATGAAATTTTACCGCACTGAGGCTGACCTGTACCGTACCTAACTGAGCCCACTTAATGTCTTGGCAGGACCATCTGTGGTACGGTATGTCATTCAACAGACATCCAAATATAGTCAGCATGATATGGGTGTATATTGAGGAAAAGAACACATTAAAAGTGTAGCATTTGATATGAAGAATAACACACACTCACACACTGGCATTTTGCCCAAAATGTAAATGATTTGAAAAGATATTTTCCTTTTTGAAACACAGGCTTATATCAGCTTTTTGTCCTCCAGTACTGAGTGAATCAACATGAGGGAGCATTTCTGTAATCTCAAAGCTGCCTTTCTTTGTATGAAGACATGAGAGCAGACAGCTTCAGTTCTGCTCTCCTCGGCTGAAATGTTTTCTTTTTGTTCGCGGTTTTAGGGGAAAAAATAGCTTAAAGAGCCAAGCTCATTTTGTGGCTGATCAAAAATTTTAGAGGAGGGAATCAGAGAGACAAGACTGAATTACAACTTAAACATTGTGGCCCTGATCTCTCTCTCTCAAAAAAAAAAAAACAGTTGCAACAACATCACGGCTTCACATAAATCATTTTCTGACAAAGTAATAATAATAATCATCATCGTTAAATATGAAATACTAAATAATTTGGACAAATACCCAATATTTAGTGACAACTTTATTTGGCAAAATATTAATTGATACATTTGATGTGTAATACAAATTTCTTAAAAAACTGTTTTTAACTAAAAAGATAACGTAGAAAAACACATGCACTCTGTGGTGTGGGAAAGAGTTAGTGAAATAATATGTACAATTGTGTGTTTTCAATTTAATTGTGTTGATTTAATAGCTCTGAGACATTTCTTTATTGCAAACTCTTTTTATTTGAAGATAATTATTACCAAAAGGGGAGAGTTATTGCCGACTACATGCTCCTCCATGACTGTATGGAATTGAAACTGCATTTCAAACATATCCAGTCATACAAAAGGGAGAAAATTGCAACATAAATCATAGTTTTCAAATGATCAAAATTCTTCCATTGGATCTGATGTCTCTGCTGTAAGACAGTATATCTGAGAGATATTAAGTGCAGTGTAAAAGAGTCTTTAAAAGAGTGGTTGCCCCATACCCAGTGCAAAACAACAGTTTTCATTACAACCTTATTTAAAATGTCTATAAAAATAAAAAACAAACAAATATAAAAAAGCAATTAAAAAGACTATATATAGCAAAAATATTCACATTCACAATATTCACTTCCACGTCCTTGTACCCTCATCTGAGGCCATGAGCATACACTAGCTGGATGGAGTCAGCAAAATGATCAGTTCTGACTGACCACAGCCTCAGAAAGTACAGGTTACCGAGCCTAGAAATGACTAGTCATACTGTGAAATGCAATTGTGAGTAGGCTATACAATGAGAACCATACTTGACATGTATAGAGCTCACTAACCGCCTTCAATATTTCAAAGAGTGTCAAAGAGGATTCAGAACACTCGGTAGGTCATATGTGCACCAGACGTCAGGCCTGTGGAAATCTCAGACTTATGAGAACGGAAGCAGTTTTATCCAGTAATGCATGTGCTGTAGTAGACAGCGCTGCTTGCATCGGACAGGGCCGATATCAAAGCACTGCTCTCCTCACACGGAGCACTTCTGCTCAGTCGAGTCCTGCTTGCGTTCAGGTATTGGTCAAACTCAATCCTGTCCACTTCACCCCAGAACTCTGCTGAAGGTCCAAGGTGGTCCACTGTATCTAAAGAGGGTGGAGGGGCTTGAGCAACTGCACTAGGGACAGAAGAAGTAGAGGAGGTCTCGGGTGGTGGAGACAGCTGGCCCAGAGAGGTGAAGGCAGGCTGAGGTTGACTGTTTCCATAGATCTGACCATAATAACCTGTAGGTGTGGGAGAAATCTTGGATGGTTCTGATAGGCTTATGTTGGGCTGGGGAGGATAGAGAGCATTAGGGTTCGTGGACTCAACAACCAGACATTTCTCCTGCAGTGGGATGCAGGCGAGTGGAGACTTCTGGTTGAGATGAGGGTGGGAATGCTGGAGGTTGTGGGAGCTGTGATGAGGTATGGAGGGAGGGTGGTGGCCGCCCAGATGGCCTCCGTGGTGACTGGGGTTTGGATGTTGGGGGTGGTGATAGTTTATCCATGAGGTTAAACCTACGTCTTCCTGCATGTGAGGAGGGAAGAACACAGAATCTCCACCTCCCTCTTCCATCACGTCTAGCGGAGACATCTCTGGCGTCGGCAGACCGTAGCTCTCCAGCTCTGGAGCTCCAGAGGGGTGGAGGTCTCGGAAGTGTCCAAGAGGAGGCAGCAGGTGATGTGAATGGCGGTGTGAGGAATAAGCCTCTCCAGGTCCAGGACCTCCAGAGACCCCATGGGCCAGACCTTGAAGGAGCAGGCCTGGCTCCACATGCTTCATTTTCTTGGGCTGTTTCTTGCGGCGAGGGCGGTATTTGTAGTTCGGGTGGTCCTGGAGGTGCTGCAGTCTGAGTCTTTCAGCTTCCTCCACAAACGGACGCTTGTCTTGTGTATTCAAAGCCTTCCAGGATTGACCTAAAAGCAACATGCAGTCAGTGATAGAGCTTCATCTTATTTATATTACTATCAATAATTTTGTACGACTTTAATACAACTTCCACATTTTACAAATATGACAGATAAATATATTTACTAAGATTTATTAATATTAATTATATTTAATATCTAGAATATAATAAAATATACAACTAAACAAAGACATAAATAAGCAGGATGTGGAATAAATATATAGGCTACATAAATTATTACAATACAAATTATCCATTACACAAAACACTCACAATCCCACTGTATTTTTATAACCCAAGAACTAACAGAGGTGTTTGTAAAATGAGCAAATGCGACTTGTAACTGGTGCTGGTACATAGGGCTTGTAGTTTTTGAATTATTAATGGGTCACTGGTCACAGACAATCAGCAGTCTGTGTGTCTTCTGTGGCCCTGTTAGTAACAGGACATTTGATGCATTAAAAAAAATCACATTTATCTCCCCCAGAAACAACAGAACACAAATATTGGGCAAGATCAACAAACTTTTAAAATGACTTCCATAATGCGTGCCAAAGCTCGCATTGTCTCATCTACAGTTTGGATCTGTATAAAACGAAATTACAATTTTCAAGATTACAATAATAGACTGCCATGTGTAAGTGTTTGTGTTTGTATGCATGATAATAAACAAATTTAGTTTGTTATTTTAAATGAAAACAAAACAGTCTGATTAGACAAAAACAGTTGGATGTGAATTGGGCCAAGTTTTGTGCAATACAAATATAATTATGTATAGAATAATGAAATAATCATATTTGTTTAATTGTATTCAATATAAAATTGAAAAGTTAACCTTACATTATGAAAGGACTCTTTATCTGTAGTTGTAAGTGATAATACAGTGTAACAGATATTTATTATTATTACAGAATTTAATAATCTTGGACTGGAGAACAACACAGAGGCAATGATTTGAATTTGGAGTTAGGAAAATCAAATTTGCAGTTTTATAAAACATTACATAGCACAGTAAATTGAAAATCTTTGCTGAGCTTTTAAAAACACTTAAAGTATAGAATATCAGAAATCATCAACCATTAATGTGGTTTGAGCCAGTCCTGGTTTTCAATCATGCCATAAATTTGACATTTCCCCTGATTATGTATAAGAAAGACACACAGTAAAACTATAACAAGCAGTCTTACCCAGCATCTTACTAAGCACAGCATTATGCAGGTCCGGGTTCTGCAGGGCCAGCCGTTTGCGCTCATCTTTTGCCCACACCATAAAAGCATTCATCGGCCTCCTGATCCTTGATTCTGACCCTAATTTTCCATCGCTGGAACCCTGGGTCAGAGCTCCAGGCCGGGTTGAATCCGGGCTACCTGCCCTGCCCTCTGTCGCTCCTCCATTGCGAGACCCAGTCCGTGTACCAGAGCCAGGCATTGGCACCAGCTCTGTTGTCCGGGTTTGGTTAAAACCATGACCCCTGTCAGGGCCCGGAGTGCTGGATGGGGCACCCCATGTTCCACGCTCCACAACCTGGCTGGGCTGAGAACTGGCCTCTTCACAACAAATAGACTCAGATATATTCATGCCAACGAAACCAGCACAGTTAAAGCACACTGTTTTCTTTGAATAGCAGGAAAACCAGGACTAGCCACTTTGTTAATTTAACGTCTTTCTGTTGTTACCAGAGAAATATGATCTGTACAGTAATGCAAAAGTTAAAAACCACAAAAAAGGAGGTTTAAAAAGAGCTAGAGAATGCTGCAGCCTGTTTTCTGAGCTTTCAGAAATGTAAAATCCCACAGATGTTTGTGTTTTGTAACTCCTGCTCTCCAGATTGAGTGTACAGTTCTTGGGCTGAGTTTGAAAGTTGTAGTGAGTTTTGATGAACCCATGCCGTAAATATATACGTGGACTGAGCCAATCAGAGCGCTGGCTTGGACAGAAGGGGCGGGAGGGGCAGCCAGTGGGAGTTCAGTCTCTCCCCTTTATGCCCCCCTCCACACACAGACAGATGTAATCTGAGAGTGCCATTGTTTCATTACTGCACGCACACACACACACACATATAGGGCACATACAAGAAATCATAAAACACTTGCGTGCATACATAACAGAAACCTGGTACGAGGGTTGTATTGAGGGCCGAGACCACAAAGCTGTATGCTTGAGTGTTAACAACTGCTAACAAGAAGCACACACACGCGCTTTATGTTGTATCATCTAACATAACTGCCTTTAAAGTAAAAAATAAGTCCTTAAAGTAACATTAACAAAGATTTAATGTTTACAGTGTGCTTTAAAATAATCATATTTAAAATCATTATACACATAGCTGTGATCCATGATTTATTTATAAACAGTGTTTTATTCATATAGGGTCAGTGTGAGGAGGTTTGTATGCTAACATTAAGTGCTTTTATTGCTCATCTTAACATTATTGTTTTAGTCCAATGAGCTTATGGCCATGAGCTGGTGACAGCAGCGTTTATTACACGCCTGTTAGTGAAACATGCAGCATAGGAGGAGGTGAGTCATTACACAGCCATAATCACAATGAACGTCATTCTCCGTAATGAGCTTCATTAACTTTATTCTCATGTGAATTAAAAGGAGACCATACTAATAATTATATCATAGCATAGCATTTTGTTTTCACAATTTTTGTAAACTTGTAAATGTTTGTACTTGATATTTAATTATATTTAATATATATTTAATTTCAAACATACTCTGAATTGAGCATTAACACCAGTACAAAACAACTACTACACAAAATAAATAGTTAAAATAATAGTTAAGGTGTGGGTAAATGTTTTGATTTTTGTCAAATTGATATATATTTTATTTTAATTATTAATAGTTTCATGATTTTGCTTAACGAGTTTAAGATTTATTGTCTGGGTCTAAAATAAAGGTCAAAAATAAAAAAAATGATAAAACATTTTTAAGACCTTTAAAGCCCCATTATAAAAACACAAGAAATGGCAGCCTTGGGTGGGTCAGAGCGAGCGACCTCCTGATGAGATGGGATGTCGGCCTGCCTCTCTCGTTTAAGAAGGGTCACGGTCAACAACCATTGAACACAATCGTTTAACCTCACGCAACTCAAGAGGATGTGAAAGTTAAAGACCATCACTCGTAACACACACAAACAGAGTTTGTTAGAGTCACTGACACACCCTCTCAGATCCACACATAAATACAACAATAAAAACTGATGGCAGAAATATATGTTTATCTGTTTAGACATACATGTACTTGGGCACTTGTATAAAACTGTATAGCTGATATACCTTATAAATACTGAGAATATAAAGTGTGTAAAATAACACACTTTAGTTCTGAGGTCTGCTATGAGTATGTGAAAGCATCAAATTAATTCTGTGGCTCCTCATTTCCACACCTATGAAATTCATCTAGTCTTAGACGTCTGTGTTCAGCCAATTTCTCCCCCCATTGAGCAGTCCATCAATATTTCTCCACTCTATGAATAAATCTAGGCAAAGCATCAGAGTTCAGGCCACACAGAATCACACTGAGGAAGAAAATGTAATTTTATTTCTATATGAAGTCAGATTTTGTTCCATTCGTTCAGTAGACAGCTTAAGAACAGGCCACAAAAGGCCACGAGAGGCATTTTTTGTTTATTCTATGAATATTTGTCATAGTTTTCTAAAATATACTTGCATGATGGATGATGATTATTTATTTACCCTTATTACACCTCTCTCTGAAATACTTCATTGTGATTGGTCAAATATTTTTGTATGTGTATAACTATATAAAAGTTACAGTGTATAATTGACCATTATATTTTGTGTCCATTCATTTATTTAAGTAACCATGTATTAGGATCATTTAAAGCAGTCAAACAATATTGTGTAAGAAACTCTTACAGCCCGACTGTACATTATCTGTAATGTATACAGAGGGCACATAATTGCACAGCAAGTTGCTCTAATTGGTGACATTGCCTGTCCTAGCAGATCTGACCCGATGTATTTGTGACATCATTTACTGTACATGTGCTAAAAATACAGTGTGTCTGTGTATACAGTACACACACTCATTCATACATCTGCTGTATCAGTGATTTACTGGACGGGAAGGTCACTCCCATTTGTAGATGGTGAATTTTAAATATGTGACAGTGGTCTTCGCCTGACTGTCTGCTCTGCATTCCCCCCCAGACACTCTCACAGTAAATGTGTGTGCGAGGGACTCACCATTCCTTCAGTCCAACTCCAAGCCGCCCAACAGCCCCTCCATCCCACCTCCAGAAACAGGAAGTCAAAGATGCTGGCCGCCATGATGGGACCTGATAAGATCAAGTGACACTGAGAGAAAGAAAAAGAAAGAGAGATGGATCAAAAATGCAGAGGGAAGAAGTGACAGAGGTCAGGATAAAAAAGGAGAGCTGGCCTTTGACTCTCCTGGCCCCTCAGGGCCGCTTGTGGAGGTGCCAGGTTTGGCGTGGCTGCTCACTGGCCTCCCGCCTGTGAGCAACAGCACACCCACTTTGCCGCTGTCTGCCACTGTCTCTGTGTCAGTGTGTGCGCCTGTGTGAAAGAACAGGAGTCGGGCACCACACCTACACCACAGCGGAAATTTGGCCAAGATTCCAGACTCAGCGGCTAGAGGCAGAGAACTTCACAAGAGTCTCTCATCTTTTATTTCTCTATTTACTGAACGCTGGAGGACACACACAAACACAATACCTACATGACACACACATACAAACATACACAGACAGGCGTCTTGATGAACGGGAAGTGTTAACGAGGTCAAGTGTGTGCTTTTGTTTATTGATGCATATGTTGAAATAGGCCTAAATAAGTGTGTTTATGTGTGTGTTTGTGGGAAGAGTTTATAAGAAGAATTTCATTCACTATTTTTGACCACTTAATGAAAGGAAGTTGATGTATGGAACCAACTATGTTTTGGGAAACCCCTACTTTAACAATGTTCAATAACACACACACACACACACACATATTCACTGACAGAGAAAACAATTCACACCCATGCAATAACACATCTACACAGATGCAGCTTTTCATTAACGGTTACTCTGACATATGCATAAATCATAAAGCGATTAAATTAACTGATCAACATTTAATGCATTACGCATTACAAACAGATTTCATAACAAGTCTCCATTGGTAGCTTTTACTGGCTATGATATTAAATGGGCGACACTTGATTTGATCAGAAAATGACTATAAAGTGGGTGTTGCATACTTCAATTTTGACTTGTGATGTCAAAAAATAAACAATTCACTGATGAATTGAACACTAAGTATCTGAGTGTGTATTACTAATTTAATGTGTTAGTCGTAGCAATCAGCAGGTTATTAAAGCACAGTGGTTGAAATAATTCTGGCTATTTTACTTGCTTTTTCACGTGCTATTTGGTTTGCATGTAGAAGAATTCGCATTCTGGAGAGCATGTGATTGGACAATCACAGCGCAGTGCAAGATGAGTCATCAACGTTTCATCCATTTTTCTTAGATGAGAATAAAATTTTAAATTCATATTACAGCCAAAAGTGACACTTTTTGTCACTTGTCCTCAAAGTTAACATACATAGCCACAAAACAAATTTTAATGGGGTCTTAGAAGTTTTAGAATAGATATCAAAAAGTATTTCTCTCTCTTTTGTTTGTCTTTTTCTTTGAAATTCCTCAGTAATGATCCCATCTGAATACCATTTTAAAAATCACATGCGAGTGTCCCACTAAGTTTTGAGGTGTGGCAGATTGTAGGTCACTTTCCCAGGGTTCACCTTATCTATCTTCAGCATGCAGCCGCGCTCCATCTCCCCATTACCTTCCTCTGGCTCTATGACCGGTCATGTTATGATAGTGACTTGGCTTGAAACAAAGGAAGCCAGAGCAATTTATTTAAATAAATCTGAAGGAGCAGAGCGAGGAATCAAAGTCATGTCACACAGATAAACACGGCTAGGCTAGTGGGGCTGATTAGCAGTCGGGTTTGGTTCTAAGAATATCCACTCGCTGACAGAGCAGTTGTGCTGCGGGAACAGGCAGACGGATGTACAGTGGACTCAGCACTGGGAACGCTGTGCTAGTAAGAGGGTGGAAAGGGCTGAGATAGATGTTGTGTTTGTGTGTGATTAGAACCCTGAATTTAAACCATGCTAAATGACAAACTATATGAGCTTTTTTAATCTTGAAGATTTTTGTACTATGCAGGCTCATATCAGGCTGACATGAAACCAGCTGGAAGAAAAAAAATAAATAAATCTGATTTATTTAGGTAAATATTAAATTCCTATAACTCAAGACTGGTTGAAACTTGATATTTAAAGAAACCATATGATTATAAAACTCATTTGAATCTTACTTAAACTGTAATGGATTATTGTGGGGGGGTTTTTTGGACAATTTATCTGTTATAGAAAAAACAATATAATAAAAATAATGATGCTTATAATATTTTTTATTTAAATCTAATAGTTTTTTCTTTGTGTATTCCTTCATGAACAAACAATTTTTACCATTATTTGTTTGTTCACAAGTCTGTATATTGTTTCTGTGAATTTACAATTTTCTCTTGTTTGTAAAGCACTATGAGCTACAGATTTGAATTAAACATGTCTAATATTTGATGCATACAGTAAACAAAAGCATAAATGATGGATAGTATGAATTTTAATGTTGTAAAAATCATATGCATGTTAAAGTAGAAATCTCTGCGAAATGAAGAATATTTACAATTGTTGTATTACTGTATTTTAAAAATAGTTTTTTTGCAGATGTTGTTATATCACCCACCCAGCCTCCTCCTAAAATCATAGAGAGGTTTTGTGGTTTTTATGTTAACCACATCTTGTTAACCACAAACTTGCAATTAGTATCATAATACCGTTATAAATACACTGAGAATGTGGACCACACCTTTCAACACTTTGTAGTCATCCAAAAGAGATACATTCGCCTCACAGGACATTTTGACATTGGCTAAACCTACATCAATCATCATTTTAAAGTAATTGCTATTAAAACAAGCTTGGCAAGCATTAGGACACAATAAAGCAAGGTTCAAGTAAGTTTGAAGAACTGACTTTCTTATAAAATCAACCTTTTAAAAAAAGTAGAAGGACAATTGTTAGTATCGCTGGTCATTTTTCCTTGTTTTTAGCGTTTATCTCTGAAAGCTAGCTGAGTAATGGCTAAAATCAGAACAATACATTGATTTTTGGAAATAATCAGAAAGAGGCATGATTTATGATGCAGTTTCATGATAAGACGTAGCTTTGAGAGGAATCTTGCAAAGTTTCACGTATCCCTGCGCCACACAATAAATAAATGGGATTGTTTTGTCTTCTGTATTTATTTGTCTTTCATTTTTCATTTGACGCTGTAAAGTTTTAAACTGAGACTCGTGTGTGTTTCTGGAATCAATCTCACTTTGCCATCTATGTGCTCTGGAGGGCAAAAATCGAGGGAGACTTGTTTAATTCCAAAAGAAGAGCTGGACTGCAGATAACCAGCCTGCTTTTGTCGTCCCACTGTGGGAGTGTAAATCAGATGCTGGTGATTTCTTAGGTCAATGCTATCAGTGTTGGACACACTAGGATTTGGCCTGAACTCACGAGCCCGGCGATTACAGATTGCAACAAAATGCCACACCACAGGACGTCAGCTGACCTTTTATCAGCAAAAGAGTTTGCATGGTCAGATATGACCTGTAGGTCAAAGCCGGGCTCACCCAAGCACATTGGAGGGAAGAGAAGAGACTTGTTGCATTTTGTCTCTATTTTTAACCTCTGTTTTAAGTCTGGATACATTTTGGTAATAGTTTACCAACAAGCATTAACAGTACAAACTCGACATGTGAATCTAACTAGATAATTAATGTGTTTTGAGTAATGTGCAGTATTTAAATAACGGTTAATGGAAATTCACAAACTGTACTGCGTTTATTATTGATCATTATTTGATGATTTCAATATTATTCTTTATATTGTTTTCTACTTGATCATTTGAGTCTCATCAGTAATTAAATTTAAAGTAAATAAATAAATTAATAAACTTATCCGAACTTTGTCACCACTATGATTTTACCTAAAGTTAAATTTTAATACTTGTGTTGAATTTTTTCTCACCGCATTTACAATACGGTTTAAAAGTATCGTTCCCCAACACCACACCACAAAATATTATTTAATTCTCAATCAGTATTTATTTATTGAAATACACTGTATCATTTATAACACCATAGGTCTATTTTTTATTCGGGTGACTGTGGGTGATTTCATGCTGGTGTTAAATCAAAGCTAGTCATCAAAATAAACTACTAGATTTAAAGACATCACAGTCTGAAGTGAGACGCAGCCGACTCCGTGACTTCCTGATAATACACTGTTAGGCGACGTGGTGTCCATGCTGTAATTCAGTCCCCCAAAATGAGAAAGTGGAGCAGTAGAGGGCTTCTGAAAATTCATGTGATGCGGCGGCCGCCTCAGAGAGGAGAGAGCCTCCAATGTTTACGTTTGCCACAAAACAAGGGGAACTATTCTGTGGTCTGCACAGCTATTTGGAAAATGTTAGATACGTAAGGGGGGGGGGATTTTTCAGCTTGACTGTGTGTGTGTGTGTGTGTGTGTGTGTGTGAGTATCTGTTCCTTACAAACTTCTTCATCTTAAGAGATAATGTTTGCTATCTGTGTGTTAACACCACATAGTGTTTGCGATGTGTATGAGTGACTTTACTTATGAAATAGGGTTCGAATCTGAAGAAACTAATTTGAAGAATTGTGTGTGCGTGTTTTATGTAAGCGTAACTGTGTGTGTGTGTGTGTGTGTGTAATCGGTGTGAAAACATTTGGTTTGGTAATGGACAAGCCACATGGCTCCAGAGGGGGTAAACATAGCGTCTGCCCGACAATTAGCTTTAAATATAGACTTTAACTGGCATTACACTCATGCTCCCGGACAGCAGCGTCGACACGCTGACAGTTATAGACACACGCTCATAAAATTAGCCTTTAAATATAGAAAGGATGCATCGTACAAAATTGGCCACATAAAAACCCTAGTCATGCATTGTTTGGGGCTGATGGCTGGGCTGTTTGTTTCGCGGGGACCTTAGGGCCACAGAAAGTGCACGGGGGCCACACACACTCACGGGGGACCTCTGCAACCATAAAAGCACAGAGACACCACACACTGCTGAGTCAGCAGTCCGGTACAGCAGGAAAAACACACTCACATAGTAAAACTACTGTTGTACTCGCAAACAAAAAGCACATAGTTGCCACAGACTCACACTAACCAGAGGAAAGAAATGAAGCCACTCTGTGGCTCTGTGACTATGTGGCATCTTCAAAAAGAGCATTAGACAGTGTATGGCCTCTGGCCTTTGACTGAGCTCTACATATGTGCGTGTGTTTATGTGTGAGCACGGTGCTGGCGCCTAGCATGCAGTTTCTCTGAAGAGTGAAGGCGCTCTGGGCCCTGAGAGGGTGGTGGAGGAATGGGGGTGTTTCTGGGAATTGTGCTGACACTGGTATGGCTGTGTGTGTGTGTGTGAGAGAAAGAGAGAGATGGGTGGAAGGGGATTTGTTTTCCCAGACAATAAGTGCAGATTTTTAGTTTTCATTTAATAGCATGTATAACTGCATAGTGCCTATTCAAACAATTAAGGCAACAGTTTATGTGTCTTATTTTTAAAAGCTGAATTAATCTGCCAACAACAAGTTACCAAACATGACAAAATCAACAAGTGTAAATAAAACGTCAAATGGTCAAACCAATTGATTAATTATTTCTTATTAATTATTATTATTGTTATAACTAACAAATTAATTATTATGGCCCCAGTGCATGCTGGGAAAATGACAATTTTTTTTGTAGTGTAGGCTTATTTGAACTAACAAAAATTCATCAATTCAACTCACCCACTTTTAAAAAGGTTCATTAAAATAACGCTTGCCGCTATAGCTGAACTTTTTAACATCGTACATAAACATAAGAACATCTGAATTCATTTACATGCATGCACATACCTGCGGTCTGTTCAGATGCTGGTGTGTATGTGACCTGTACATCCCAAAACACAAACACAAAAATATACACTTAAGCATATATTCAAAACCAATTAAGATCATGGCCTCTCTCCAGTCACATGCTCACAAACACACACACACTCACGCTCCCAGGAGTCCATTCATAAACAATACCATAGTGACATGCCACAAGACCTGAGACAATGTGTGCAGGCATGCTGAAATATATAACGAGCACACGTCTCGGGCCCCGCTCGCTGCCACATCTGTCCGTTACAAAATCCCTCCCAGAGTCGGACTGAATCAAAGCGCGGTGAGATCACGAGATACATCACTCTAAATATTTCACACAGCGCTGAGAGTTCCCATACGCTGAAATTCCTGAGAGCAGATCTGCTCGCTGGTGAATCCAGAAAGGCTGATGGATGAATCTCTATGGTGATGATCAGCTTGGGTGGAGATGAATGCAAAGAATTAGTGCCTTTAGCTAAGTAAAAATAAAACAGCATGGGGCTGGAAGAGGATCATAAACAATATGAAAACAATTTTTAAAGAGATGGATTACGGGTTTATCTTCTCGGTGACCTTTCGAAGAACTAAACGTGACGTGGCACTGCAGCTAGAATTGATATAGAATATTAACTGGATTTTGCAGTTTAAAGTAAACAGGGTAATTTGGTAATACTTTGTATGAAGCCTGTATATACAGTATAAAGTCACACTGATTTTTTATTCTTTATAAATAATGTATATATATGTATGTATGTATGTATATAAATATTTGCATTTCACCCATCCACCCCATTAGTGCACATACTGGAGTAGTGAGTTGTGAACACACACACAGCAAAAAAAAGTTGGCAGCACTGCAATGCCTGGGGAGCAGTTGGCGGTAAAGTGTCTTGCTCAAGGCGTCTCCCAAGTTGTTCCTGCTGGCACTGGGAATCAAACTTTGTATAGTGTATATGTACATATTTATACATGTCTACATATAATATACATACAAGACTCCCCATTTTAAATAAAACAACTTATATTTATAAATGACGGAAAGGATAAAATTTAATTTGTTCCAGCTAAACATTAATGTTTAAAGTAAAAATTAGTTTGAGCAATATCAGTCAGTGGGAAAATACCATTATATTACATTATATACTGTATGCAGGCTTCACAGAGAGTGTTATGCACTTGTGCAGGAGTCGTGTGGAACAGAATCGGGTCTGTGTCAGGAGACCTCACAGGACATGAGGAAGACGATGATGGAAGAAGAACAGCGAGAGTGACAGAAATACTGCCACAACTGGAGTCCTTAATTTGCCGGTGACCCAGCAGAGGAGGAAATGAGCACACCTCAGATTTACTGTCCCTCTATTCTTCTGCCAGTCCCAGAGGAGAAAGAATGAGAGAGAGATGAAAAAAAGAAAAACGAACAAAACACACTAAACAAAAAACAAAACAAAAAGGCATGTGTGAGCGCGATGGCAGGCAGCGGGAGGAAGCGTTGAATGGGAAGAGCTGTGAGGTGCGTGTGAGAGTGAGAGAGCTGACGGCTTCCCACACAGAGTCCTGCAGCACGGTAGCCCTGCTGAGACGGCTGAGGGGAAGCACTCAATTCCCCTGACAGAGGAGGTCAAGGCTGGGCATGTGAGGAGAGGGAGGGGGGGTGATCGGATGGAGCCTGCTGGAGGTTCGATGGAGATCTTGATGAGATGGTTGGGAAAGTTGAAGGTGGTGTCGAGGTGAAGAGGGGTTCAGGAGAGACGCAGCAGGCGTAGGGTAGCTTAACTGATAGTGGAACACAAGCAACGCCAAAGTCAGAGGTTCGATTTTCCACAGAATCCACACCATGCACTGAAAGTTGCTTTGGATAAAAGCATCTGAAAACGGTTCAGAGGTGTCCAGCTTTGTGTCTGCATGGGGTTATATGTGCGGTTGGCTGGGATAGAGCAGGTGGGTGGAGTGGAGATTGAGGTCGGGTGTAAGGGGGGAGCGTGGCAGTAGAAAGGAGGTGAAGGATTAAACAGAGAGGATGTGGGTTGTTTTGCTACTGGATTGGGGGCAACTGGATTGTTTGGGGGCAAAAGAGCAGATTTGTGAAATATGATTTTGTAGGGTTGAGAGTGGGAGGTTAGGGAGATTTTGGAGGTGAGAGTGTTTTATGAATCACTAGAAGCTGAGGGTATGTGCTTATAAAAGGGAAGGTGTTGTTTTATATCAGGTTGGCTGGCTGGAGGAAAACAGGAGCAACTGTGATTGCTGATATGTGTGTGTGATGTGTTTAATGACTTATTGTGTGGCTGCATTATTGTACTTCCTGTTGAGAAAGACAAAATCCCTGTCATGTGTCCAACAGAGAAAACAATGATGTCATTGTTATTGGTCTTTATTTGTTATGCTTACCAAGGTAAGCATTACTTTAACAAATGTGACCTGTGCTGGCAAAATGATTCACAATGAGCAAATTTACTACAATGAGTTCTTGCTATTTTCAAATTTTAAAATGGTGTATAATTTATTAGAATCAGACAAAAAATGAATGAGCTACTCTGAAGTACCAGTTGTCAAATTGTGCAACTTGTTGAGAAGATGCTATTATTTTTTTTGCAGCTGAACTGAATTTGACTTACTAATAAAAACTGATAAAATCCCACAGAATGACATTGGGGGCTACACCATACTGTACTGAAATAACGTAGACATCATTGGCCAATCAGCAACCTTCTAGCAACTACCCAAAACACTCTACAACCACCCAGAACACCCTACTATTCAGAGCCTCATAGCAACCATTGACAAAGACCCTCTACTGCCACACTGATAAAACAGGCCCCATAGCCAAAAAAATAAAAAAAACTATGTATCACAGTGGAATAATACAACTAGATATATGCAGGGTTATAACTATTCTGAGATTAACTGTACTGTAGCAAATTATGCATTTCATTACAAAGACTTTAATCTTTTGGGTGTTGCAGCCAAATTTTGCTTAAGTAGCACAGCTCTGACCTTTCTGCTCTTCTGTGATAAATAAACACCTAATAGCCATTAACCAGAAATGACTCAAAACTCATAGAACTGAATATAATCAACATTTCAGTACTATTGTGATTAGTAACAGATACCTCCACTGAAATATATAATATATTGTTGTTGCTAGGACATGCTGTACCGTTGCTATGGTGTTCTGAGATGTTCTGTACATGCTAGGCTAATCTGTCTTTATACTTTCTAAGTACCACAATCAGTTTTCATAAATATACAACTCGATATTTGAGCATTTTCTCAGTGAAATCATGCGGTTGCCATGACACCTCATGACATCACTTGCTTTGAAGCCACATGCTGAAGTGCAGCTTCCCTGATTCGATTGGTGCAGCTGTTGCGAATGGCACTCCACAATCTTGCCTTAACAATGCAAGCCGTCAACAGTAATAATAAAAATAAGTAGCACCAGTAAAACCGATGCCAGCCAATGATGCTTTTGTTTAGGTGCCCTTCAGAATCAAGCTCACTTTTGTTGCTTTAACTGTGTTTCACGATGAAATCGACCAGAGCAGAGCGGCAGAATTCATATAGCTGATATATGTGCTCTGCAGATCACAGCTGACCTGAAATCTCTTTCCCAGCACATAAAGAGAATGCCTCAAGCCGCCCGTACGGCTCTACTGACACTGTTTTATGTGCTCCGATACATGTGTTAAAAATCAAGAACATGCACTTTCCTTTTAGACAGAAAGGGCCCTTGACAGAGAAAAGGAGAATGCCTCTTTGTCTCTAATAAGATCTTGGATGATGTTCAGTCCCTCTCTCCCTAAGTTTTTATGTAACTCATCATTTGCTTAGACCATACTCACATGTTTTACGGTATCTCGCTGAATGAAGGACTGCCTGAGAGTAAAAAACATTATGAAAAATTACTCCAGACATTAAATACGGCATAGACTACAGTTTGTTATCTTATTGAGGACGGCCAGAAAAAAATACATTTGTTACAAAGGTAATGTAAGCACACGGTTCACCCATTACAACGAGAAAACAGAAACGAGGGACGCGCAACAATAAGAAAAATAAACACAATTTGCTCACATTTAGGACAAGCAGATACGCAGAAATCGTCCAAACGATCGCTTTGAGCTTTTGTCAGAATTGGTGCCTGAGATACTTAGAGTACAACCCTGCCAGGGTCATCTTGCATCATTCATCCGTAATAAACACTTACCAATGTGTTTACATTAACAAAACAACACGCAGGACACATCCAAACTCTGTCTTTCTTTGCCAGAACTGTTTGTAATTACATGTAGGTTTTTGACCGCTTTAGACAGCTCACACTCACTCGAGCGATCTTAAATATCAACTGCGATTGTAAAAGAGGATATAGGTTTAGGACTACTAGCGGTCAGCATCTGATATCAATTTGAACATGCTTATTGACAGAGTGATCTGTTTAAACTCAGCACACATGATATTGCCTGAATGAGATGTTGTTCTCTCTCTTTCCCTCGCTCAAACACACAGCCCTGTTGCCTTGTGTGCTAAAGCAGAGCTAAACAAATGTTCACTGCTGAAAAAAATGAACAAGGATTCTGAGAAGATTTTAAATGTACTGTATTATATACATGGCACAATCATATAGTCAGATCTATAGAAATAATTCTGTTCTTTTGCCATTTATTGTTATAATCAGATTACATTACTGTATTGGTCTTCTATTGAGTTTTCTATAAAAAACCTTTAAAACAATTGTCACTGTTTTCTTTTAAAAATAAAGTCACCGCTGTCAAAGATAAAAACATGGCAAAACAGTTCAAAAACTGTTAACAACAATTAAGAAATAAATGTCAGAGAATTTGTTAAAAACTATGATAATATAATCTCTAATTTCTCATTTACTAGCAGTTTGACACAATGTCTGGTAATGACAGAATAATGAAGGGCCGCAGTCTCACACTGATAAACTGAGGAAATAAATCACATCACACACACTTAGTTTTCGTGTCAATCAGCACATTTCTAAAACACACAAAAGTAAGAATGGCAACGCCTGTATCCCTCTAAATAGAGAATGTATGACAGGAACAGGCCATGTTCCAGCGAGTCTGTCAGGCTGTCTTAACTCAGTCCAGTTATAATCAGAGATGACCTCAACAGGGTGATGAAGACCGGGTTTCCTGCTCGGGTGAGTGAGACCTGAGCTGCCCATTTCGGGGACTCCAGAACATATTCTCTCATAGAGGAGGTGGGGTTTCCTCAGCCGTAGAACATGCCTCACTCACATGCAGAGACTTTACCTGCTGTATCTCCACACACTGTACTGTGTGTGACTACACACACTTTTCACTAGGGCATTTTTCGAAGATCTAAGGTAAACATGATTTCGCCAGGCAGGGCCGGATCAACATCTTTGTTTAATTGTAGGATAAGGTTTTGTGTCATTGTTTTAGGTTTAGGAATAAGTTAGTGGGTATACCATTATTTTTTACCTGTTATTTCTGTAGTGGTTAGTTATGGTAGAGTTTGGTTAGGGGAACGAAGGCCTTATCAGGCTAGCTGAGGTACAGGTGTACTTTAAAACTTTACCTGTGGGATTAAAAAGGTTACAAGGTTTTTAATTACAAAACTAAAAAAAACAAACCAATCTTAAAAAAAAAACTGGGTCAAAGATTTTAAAACTGTAGCCCATGTATTTATTTTTAACAGAATATCCATGCAGGGGAAGGTTTGGGTTATGGGTAGAGTTTATTAACCAAGATCTTTGAAATAAGTATATCACAGCATGTCACCTTCATGTCATGTGACATGCTGAGATGTATGTCAATCTTGCATCATAAACAATAGCTTGATTGATAGCATTAAAAACAACAGATCTACAAACAGCCAGAGGTAATATAGGGATTGTTTTACTCAAATCAACAAACATTTTTGGTTAAAACTTCCCACATAGTCCATGTAAATTACAGCCATGTTATTTATTTTATTAACCAAATAAATATATAAATACTGAGTGCATCTTTACATTTCCAAATGTGTTTGTATAGGCTAGCTATTTCACATGCGTTACAATGACGCCCTCTGCTGAGTAATCTAGTAACACATCTCTCAAACTAAAACCATGTCAACATCACACAACATCTGCTTAACTAATCCTGTACTTATTTCTGAAAGTTTCTAAATTTTAAAAAGTAAACGCATTGATTTTTAACCACAGTCTACGCCCCCCTTGCATATTTTTAAAACCCACAACATAACTTGAATCGCTTACCGGATTGAACTAGCCAAATGCAGCATCAGTCGCGTGTGGATTGTTGTGGAGGACGATTGAAATGTTTCGCAGTGAAGATGCCGATCTGCGTTTAATGTGTTATCGTGTCGGCTTCTGGTTTACTCAGAACTGTGCATCGAGCCTGTGAACTACACTTCCCATAACCACCTGCTTCACAACAGTCCAGAGTGCAGAGAAAGGCAGTGGATCCTCTTATACTGCTACTAAAAGAGACACAGAGACAGGAGCGTTTTCACACATAAATGGAGGCACGAGCATAGGGCGCCATCAAACAGCCCTGAACCTTTAAACATGGTGAAGGACCAAGAAGTGGAGCGCATCGCCAAAAAGCTGGACAAAATGGTGCATAAGAAAAACACAGTAAGTGTGACAGATTTCCTGTAGCATCTGAAAAGCAGGTAACAGGGAACCACAGCGCAGGAAATTTCCAGAATTGAATGCATGTGTCTGTTTAACGAACCCGCACCCTCCAGCTTACAGATCGCATTTATTTAATGCATTACAGCATTAAATAAAATTGCAACATTGTATTTGGGCGATGCCATCAATATTGGCTTTTCCCTTTGCGGGACATTAACTCTTGTAAAGCGGATACTTTGGTGACAACCTGCTGAAGGGTTTAAACTTATTGGGCTGCGTATTTTTAAAATCTTTAACGCGAAGCCGATTAATATGATATATTTCTATAATTATCAATTATGATATTATATAGTTTGTTTTAATGAAACAAACGAGATCTGGTTAGTCTGTGTGATTATCACCTGTTTCATCCTCATCCAGACATCAGATCAGTGGATCTTCGAAGCGGAGTCACACGTGTGGCGTTGACCTGGTGTTTAAAGCGTTTGTGTGCTTTGATGAGCTGGCAGCTGGTTGTTCTCCAAATTTCTCCAGCGCAAACAAAAGACTGATTTTACACCAGTCAGTCCCCGTTTCATACCCCAAAACACGACAACCAAGTGCAGATTTGCTCTTGTTTGTGCAAACCAATCTGTGGTTAAAAAACTAAATGTTAAGGATTGTATTTGATTCAACAGTGTGTTTTATAACTGTTTACATATAATATTTTTAAACCAATGTGTGTTTTCTTTCAGGATGGCGCCATTGACTTGCTAAGAGAGCTGAAGAACATGAAAATGTCTTTGGAGACCCTACAGGTATCTCAGCTGGATGAGAGTCTACTGTGGGCGGAGCATATGTTGTGTCGATTACATAACCATCATCTTCCCCTAGGAAAATATATATTAAAGTATATATAGTGAAATGGCAAACAAAACAGTATTAGTAATGCAGCTGTATTATGAGGTGGTTTGTGGTCTGCTTAATAGAAGGTAGCAGGTTCGAACCCTGCAAGGGGTGGAAGGCTAAGACACTTGCTGTAGAGAGCACTGCACCTTAGACTGTAGTTTAGACTTCCAAGCATTTTTTTATTATGATTTCTCTATATTATTTATATGTTTAGAGCATCTAACAATAATGAAGACAGAGTATTAAAGTTGAAAGATGCTTATTGGTAACACACTGCTTTTCCATCAACATATACTCAAAGTTGGTCTTTAACATTTGCCTTTAAAGTGTAAAGTAAAAATGTGCTTTTTGGTGGTAAAATGTACCATTATAAAGTGCTGTGGTATTCCATTGCAAAACAAATGCATTCTTTCACTTCCAATGTGTTCCAATGTGCTTCCTGTTGCTGTAGTCCACTCGGATTGGGATGTCTGTGAACGCGGTGCGGAAACAGAGCTCAGATGAGGAGGTGCAGACTCTGGCTAAATCACTCATCAAAACCTGGAAAAAACTCCTGGGTACTCTGCCTGTTGTTTTGTTAGTTTTTGTAGAAGTTTGGTAGTAAATAGAGAAGTCTTTGAAATAGTGTAATGTTTAAATCTGTGTGCTGGTGAAAAATCTGGACTGAACATTCTTGTCCCTAATCCAGATGGTTTTGAGGGTAAATCGGAGGAGAAGAAAAAGGACGGATCGCCTCTCCAGTCATCATCTTCTAAAGACTGTCCTGGATCCAGTGACAGCAGGTATGTGGGATCTAGCCTCCATATTTTACAAAACTGGTGGTTAAATAATGTATTAAAACAATTATAAAACATTTATTATCGTTGCCTCTGTTTGTGTAGTGACATACCAGACACGCCAAAAACTCCCACCACCCCGGTGACCCCCAAGTTTACCACCTTTCCACCTACACCTGTTACTACCGACAGCGTGCGGACTAAATGCAGAGAGCTGCTGGTATCGGCTCTCCAGACAGATGGTAAAAGATGAACACGTTATACATTTAAGAGGCAAAGGAACAGAACTGTTGATTAACATCAGCCATGTTAATATAAAACCAGAGTTCTAATGTTTAACTGTTTTGTTTTGCAGGTGATTATCAAACAATCGGTGTAGACTGTGAACACCTGGCAGCACAGATTGAAGATTATATCCTCCTTGTTACCAAAAACATGCTGTGTTATCTGTTTAGTGCTGAGCTAAACTAAACCCCATCCACTGCTCTAAATATTTATTACCATTTCTTTATTTTTACTATAAAATAGATCATGTTTGATCTACTTTGCATATGTATTTCCTCTCACCTCTGTCCAGGTCTTAAAGAACAATATAATTATGGGATTTTGCTTTGTTGCTTAGCGATATGCTTCCTTGACTGATTCACGTATTTACCAGGAGTTTAAATCCACTGACATGAAGTATAAGACCAGACTGAGGAGTCGCATCTCCAACCTCAAGGACCAGAAAAACCCAGATCTACGCCGGAACGTTCTGTGTGGCAACATCACGCCGGACCGCATCGCCAACATGAGCGCAGAAGTATGTGGGGCCATTGTGGCCTCATTGAGGTTTACACTTCTGTGTAGAACGCATTCAGTTAAGAAGTCACAGTAAAATCAATATGTATTTTGAAGTCAGAGTAGAACGAGATGTTTGATAATTGGTGTGTGTGGCAGGAGATGGCAAGCGCAGAGCTGAAGGAGATCAGGAAAGCACTGACCAAGGAGTCCATTCGAGAGCACCAGCTTTCCAAAGTGGGCGGCACAGAGACAGACATGTTCGTCTGTGGCAAATGCAAGGGAAAGAACTGCACTTACACTCAGGTATGATGTCGCAACATCTTCCCTGCAATTAGGACCATTTTATAACGCATTACACAAGTGTTGTAGCTCATCTGATACAAATAAAGCAACATTGTAGCTACTGCGCTCCAAGCAAACTTGCATAAGTCCTTAACTTTTTTTGTTTTATGAGTGAAAGAGAGTGTGTAAGTGGGCTTAAATGCATTGGTGCATGAAACGAACAGGAATGTTGTGCGTAACGCAGCTGTGTAATCTCTCTGCAGGTTCAGACACGCAGCGCGGATGAACCCATGACCACATTTGTGCTGTGCAACGAGTGTGGAAACCGGTGGAAGGTAAGAATCCTTGCACACACACCCTGGCAGGGCATAAGTCACTGGTTGAGTTGGATAATCTGGATTACAAAACACAATTAGACTCTTGAAACTATTATTTAACTCAGATGCATGTACATGCATGTTATGCGAAATTGTAGCCACACGGTGGCAGTATTTACTCACTGTGGTTAAATATCACAGCGGTTTGTATGAACAGTTTACTAGTATGACAGACTGTACCCCTAAAGAAATGGCCATGGAAGATAATGCATTTAAAGAGGTTTATGCTTAAAACGAAGAACATTTTTCTAAGTTTTATAAGATGCCATTAAGAAATGTTTTGTTGAGGTCTATATGTAGTTTTTGTCTTATCTTGTTTTCTTTACAGTTCTGTTAAAGAGACCAGGATTCTTCATATGAAGAGATGACCTGATAATGATAGTGTAAGATATTCTTTCTTTTGAGGAAAAACTGGATGGATGTTTATACATTTCATTTTCATAGCACTGTAATATAAAATGTGTGTTGTTACTTCCAAAAGTAGATTTCTGTGTTATTATTTTTTTTTACTGGTGATATCTTTACCTTTTACACAACCCTGATAACTTACACCTAGTTAAGTTGAGATGGCTTGATGGATCTTGCTTTTTGCCTTTGATATCATGCTTGTGCCTTTCTGCTTCTATGAGTGCCAAGTAAATTGCTCAAACAATTTGTACACAATTTTTTTTCATCAAACGTGCTTTTCATACATGTATATACAGTTTATGCATTTTCACAGATGATTTATTTAACCAAATCTCAGTAGATTGGTTGTGTTGCCACAGTTTAGAAAGTTCTAAAGGATTAGCAGTTAATATTGAAGGAAAATGTTGTACTTTTTCCCTTAGATGGCTAGACATGGAGCAGATGAATGGAACATGTTTGCTGGTTCATATGTATTATATGAATAATTGAACTGTTTTGTCTCAGTAAATTTGGCTAAAATATTTTGTGGTTTGAGTGCTTTGTTTTGCTTTATTCTGCAAAAAATTTATGGACTTGATAAAAGTTAGTTCAACTGAATTGTGATTCAACAGAAGTGATTAAACACAGTCATTTCCGCAAAAACAGTCATTTCTATAAGACCTTATTCAGAATCATATCTGTATAATAAATAACTTTTTTTACTCACCTGTATTATATTCTTAACATGTATGATTTTTGCTTTTCTGTCAAAAAATGCCACTATTTGTGATCCATGGAAGAATAAGTCATACATTCCATTTTTAGAAAGACAGAAGGCTGAGAAACTGGCATAACTATTTCTGAATAGCTTTCTTGAATAGTTGACTAACTTAATAGTTGACTAATGACTAAATTTGACACGTCTTTTATATTGTTGCAAATTCTTTCCACTAGAGGGGGCAATAAAGCAATCGGCAAAGTCATCTCAGTTATGTAAAAGAACTGGATGGACAGCTGTTTTCCAGTGACATCAGTTGTGTCCTGTATTGTGTCCCGGTGTTTGATCCTTTAGTCTTTAACTATGAGGGCTTTTATAACTGTTCACATCTTTGGGATGCTTCCCTGTAGCACCTTAATCAAATAACTGGGAATAGAACTGACCCATTGTGATTTGCATAACTAGTTTTTTTTTTGTCACTTAATTTGTATTACCAGTGCAAATGCTGAAGATCTGAATCACAGGGAGCACAACTACTGTTAAAAATGTATACGTTAAATGCATTGCAGATTACTTTAGATGAAAGCATTAAACAAATGCATAATGTAATTTGCTCAGAGCTGTTACAAATCCTTTAATTATGTTGGACAAAAATAAATACTGTCAGATCTGTTTTTAGTCAGAAGAGATCACTGGAAGTGCTTTAGGAGCTTCTAAATGTCACTCTTTTTAAGTTCAGTACCCATCTCATCATTAAGAAACAGTGCTTTGAACTTAGGAGGGAAATTTCAAACAACTGTCTCTATTGTGTCTCCATAGAATCAGTGGAAAGTATAAAATAGTCTCCAGTCATGAGGAAATTAAAGGATCACTAGACAGGCATGTTGCTCTGCTGATTGCAAATGAATGACTGGGTTATTTTAAAATGCTCAGTGTTTGGAGAAGATGTTTCAGGGAATTCATGGAATACACCACTAAGCTAAGACCTTCAGATGAAGGAGACAACACAAACAGGACTGTAGTGTATTGTTATTATTTTTTTGTTCAAAGAAAATTGAGGGGCAATGATGCATCATTGAAAAATACATATTAACTAAGATGAGTTCAAACTGAAAAATGTAAAGATGGTTTGCACCATTTGGAAAAAACATCTTTTTCTATAAAAAAGGCGTGATCGAACTTCTTAAACCAATATTTCTAGTATTTTTGTAATAGTATGTTTTACCAGTACCTGATTGCTGGGCTTCTAAAAGCATGTAATGGATATTTTTTGAAGAGTTTGGAAATGTTTTTATTTATTTTTTTAAATTGCTGAAATACTGTAAAATTGATGAAACTGTACAAATACTCTTAGGAGCGTAATAATGCACACTTAGATAAAACGTGATGTAAAATGTAACAAAAAGGGTGTGTTTTTGTGTAGCCAGAATCACCATTATCATGATGTTATTTTTTGCAGCTCAAGTCAAATGGCACACACAGCTCATCTGATTGGTTTAAAAACAACTGTGGTTCAGTGGCATCTGCCATTGCAATGAACTGGTCAGTGAATAGGGTCTGTTTTCCTTTTAATGGTGTAACTGATCTCTTTTATTGTGACATTCCTGTTTCCTAAAGAGTTAATCTCTATTCAGCCTTTCTTACTGCAAACATCTATCACCAGGTTCTTGTCAGAATGTCAATGTTAACTGAGCCTCATGTTTGACCTCAGGAATAGTTTGTGAATCTTGATAGGGGAGGATAGAAATGTCTTTCTGTATTGGTATTTCCGTCTTGCATTTTTAGCCAATTGTTTTTCCTTCATACAGTCAAACTTTATGAAACACAGATGTTCCAGTTGTGGTCGTCAGATGCTGAAACATGCGTAAAGTTACACTTCAGTCATTTCAGTGAGTTACACAGAAAAAGCATCATGGGTAGAGCTGCCCGCTGGGTGCCTGTGTTTGTTTTGGCAATATGACAATATTTGCATTTATGGTGTCAGCGAATGCAATAGAACAATAAAGCTGGAGAAATCGCTCTGTGTTTAAAATTATCCAGTGTTTAAAACATTCGCTAGTCCAATTGGCTCGACTTGCTGTTAAAAGATTTGTCAATGCAACCCTTAATTAATAAACATATGATCATCTAATGACTTTGGTAGGACTGTATGGACTTGGCCAATGTGACATTTATGACTTAAATGAAATTAAGGAGCCCAATATGTTTTCATTTAGAACTCCAAATTGTAGGTATAAGCAAACCAAAATAACTCACATCTCGGACTATTTCCTAAAGTAAACCCAGATGTGCATGGGGTGTCAGGTTTAGAGTAATGCTATTTAGAGATACACAGTCGATCATATTACCATCTTGGGCTGTTCACACTTGGAATAGTTAACCAGTGTCATTCTAAACCCTGACTTAACATAATCCCATGTTATCTTGTTTCCATTCACATATAGTCTGGGTTAGTAATTGTAATTTTGGGTAGATTATTTTTTAAATTGTGGGTTAATGTTTCTATTTGCAAGAATAATAACACTGACAGAACATTGTTGTCTTATCTTTTGCAAACAAACAATATAGGGGCTAAACGACTTCCTGTGTTATTTAGTGTTGCACAGTTTGACACTGTATTCATGGTTAAATTTACAGTGCTAACCCTCTTTCATTATTACCAGTGTAAATTATAAACATGTCAAAACCTCTTATGGAAGTAAATCTCTTGGGAAGCTGCAAATGAATAATAACACAAACGTCTTTATTTTTATCATAATCATCTTGTCTTTAAAAAACATTCAAAAATTCTGCAACCAAGTTTATGGAGAATTTCAGTGGAGTACTTGTTGAAATAATCTCTGAATACTGGTAATAAGATGGCCTGGGTTAATAAGGTCCATCCCTACCACAACCTGAAGGGGGCGCACTTCCATGGCACCCCAGTGTCGAGGAGAGGTTACACAGTAATGGCAACAGACTTTGGGTGGGAAACAAACAAACAAAATGGTCCAGAAATCCATGAACATACTTTTAAAACATAACTTGATTTATTTTCATACAAAATATAATGCTAATGTCAATAAATAAGTGTCCATAGAAGTCCATGAGTCAGGGACCGATCTCATGTCTGCTGTATGTCATGTTGCTGTACCGTACATCTCATAACACAACGAGAGGAAAATCTCAGAGCAACCAGAGAGAATGTAAGTGAATAAATGTGGGAAGATAAATGAATGTCAAATTGAGGCTGGCATATGAGTTGCACATCCACAGTGCTTTAAAACACACTGAAACCAAAACCTGTGACTTAAACCTCTTTAAAAGGTAAAAAGTGTGACCATTTAGTGATGTGCTGCGATTATACAGAACACACGCTATGCAGATGTTGCACGGAAACACTCATCGGCCATCGATACAGACTCGTCTTGAATTCACGCATCCACACAAACGTCCTCAGTTTGAGACTGTAAGAAGGCTAGATTCATTTGGCACCTTAAAGAAATCTATGTAAACATAAGCAGCTCTAGGTCACAGTCTCTCCAGCTAAATACATGTTTGTTAAAGTCCCGTTTGTCCTGTGCAGCCATGTTCACTTGAAAGATACAATGAATATACAACAGCCTCTATAGGAACAGATGTCCTAATGTCTACACTGCAAGAGAATGAAGCAGCATGTTGAAACGCTCTCATTGTCATCAACAAAACTGTCTAGTCTGCCTGTTCTAATGTGTCTGTTTTGTGTTTCGATGTCTTGTGTGTATGCGGTTTTGTTGATTTTAATTGGAGAATTCACAATTGTTGCGTCCTGTTGTTTGCAACGTGCTAGTCCACACTGACAGGAATGTGCATCGACAAAGGAACCAAAAGACTTACATGTTTAATGCGAGTTGACAATCTGAGACAACATGAGTGACACTTACTACCAGTGATGTGACTAAGTTGAGGAAAGTTTAACTTTATGCAAATGAGCAGTGACAGCGACAACCAATTGAAGTGCAGACAGTGGCCCGCCTAATGGATTTGGATTCTGTGGTCATACAGTACAGCAAAGTCCACAATTTAAATCTGAAGTGTGCAATTTCTGTGGCACTAACATCACCAAAAGTAACTTAATAATACTTGCAGCTGTCTCTGCAAAGTAAGCCAGGATATAAGAAACCATTTTAACGTTGTACGTATTACGTACTTCAGCTTTAATTTGCTTTCAGTGTGAACGCAAAGTGCACAAGCCATGTGAAGTGCTGAGAGGTTTACCAGCACACTTCAAATTAAATGTGTGCTGCCGAAGGCCCCAGTGTTACTGAGATCTCTCTCCCATTGTCTGGTATGATAATTCACATTTAATCACACACACGTACACTCACACTTTGAAGTCCATCTGGCTTAAGTTAGACTGGTCACATGTTGGACAATAAGAGCAATACTAAATATATGTTCATGTACATATATATACACACATATATTACACACATTCAAAAATGTACATCTTCATGCACAACTGATGAAACTAAGCACAAAAATAAAGGCATCAGTTGTTTTTTGGTACTACAGTACATGAAGTTCCTCTAAATTGTGACATTGCCAAATAACTAATTCTCACTGACTGTAAATTCTGTCTTTTTAATATTCTATTTATTGAATATAGTTTATGTATCTTACTGTAATTATATATATACAAAGAAGTAAATCCTGAAAGTACCAGGATGTACCAGGCGTGGATGGTTTTATCTATTTCAATGTGAAATGAGAGTTCTGACATTGTTTGAGAAGTCTCAAGTACTGATCTCAGATCAGTTCGGACAGCTAAAACCACCTCTGAAGAATCCAGGTATTAATGCTTAGAGGAAATAATAACCAAAAGTGGAAAGACACAAGATTTTACACCCATAATAATCCCAAATCAGTATTGTGATCAGTGAAAAGAGACTAACTCTATAATAAAATACATGCTGGATTCCTTCTATCATGTAGAACCACTGGCACAGTACACAGCTTGATTTTTAGACTTACATTATGAAATGTATGAAAGGTTTAACACTAAAAACATTGAGCATTTGAGCAGAAACAAATCTCAGTGTTAATACCGATCCAATCACCTGATATCTTACAGTATATTCTGTACATATAACCAGTTGTCTATTAATATTAAAGGTATTTCAGAAAGAAACAAATTTAGCTAATTCAGGCGTAACACATGTCTTGTAACTATTTGAGCGTTACAATCTATAAATGTTCATAAGGGGACTTTTATTGTTTTAATGGGTTTTATAGCAGCTGAATTCTGTGTAAAAGTGGTTGTGTTGTTCAGTGTGGACAAATTACTTGTCTGGTTAAGGACACAGTGTTTTGTATTTCTATTGGAATAAAATTGTGTATGTTAATGGTTTGCAGATTTTAAGTTGCCTATGGCTTTGACGGCCTGTTTTTTTCTGCTTTTGTCTATTAGGATAAAATCAGGTGGGAACTCAGAGAGGTTTCTGAACTAACAGTGAAACAGACTAAGAGAAAAGATCCGCGTGTAATATTCTCAATGACTGTACCTCAAACTACCTACAGGGGGTGCAAGTGAAGCTCACACCATACAACTGCATACAAACACTTATACAGATACAGTGAGACAGATGCCCAGGACTAAGATTTTGCTCTGTATGTCGGATCTGTTCCAGGCCTTCTTTAATATATGTACAAGAAATAAACAAATCACAGTTCAACAAAATAAAAAATAAATAACATTAAAAATGCTAATTTTAAACGTTTTGAGTGACCAGTCTAATTAAGACCCTGGCATTCATCTCCCACGGTTTTATTTCGTTTCTCTCAATTTGGTGGTCCTCATTTTGATATCAGCTGATAAAACTTGACAGGCCCACAGGGAAACTGTAGAAAGCTCTGCAGAATTCCACAAAAACACCAAGATCTGCAGCTTTCCAAAAATAAACGTCTGTTATTAAGTACACGTTGTCCTCTCCATTTTTGTTTCTTAAATATTTGAGCTAGTTTGATTATGATTACAGCTACTAATAACAGCTCTGTTTATCACAATCAACACAAAATCAGTTCCGCAAATATTCTCCCAAAATATTCAGTGCAGAAAATATGATAAAAAGATCTGCAGATTCCATCTGGGCCTGAAAATTGAGTGGAATTCTAAATCATTTGTAAATATTTTTTGTACCTATTTATTTAGCACCTCTAAAGTGCCAATCCTCTCTTTAAGATCCACCAGCCAATTACTTTTCAGCTTCTCGCCACAAAAAGCCAATCAGAGCACAGAGACAGTGGACAGGTTGAGAAGACAGAAGCTGATTGGTCAGGCCACTCCAGTGCATGTTATTGCAGAGGCCCACTTCAGTTAGAGACGTCAGAAGGTAAGAGCCTACAACATGTACACGTGAACACACAACAGAAAAAAGTCAGAAGATGGCTGCGTAATTCAGTAGTTGATGCCGCTGTAGCTGCTGTCACGTACGCTTGGAGTGATGGAACAGAGACCGCGAGAATGACAAAAAACAAAACAGCTTTTTCAACCCTGTGTTCCAGTTTGAGTCCGTGCAGGTTCAGGAGAAACACCAAAAAGAGGAACTCCCTTAAAAATGACAGAGGAACACTGACCAGAGCAAAAACAAAGAAAAATTATAATCCAACCAAAATGACACAAAATAAGTACTTTATCCTCAAGTGGTTGTGCAATGGAGAGAAATGGAGAGAACCAAAATGAAAAAAGTGAAGAAAGGTTTTCTATGATTCGGATGAAGAGCGTGAGCCCCCCTGCACCAGCGATCTGTAGATGGAGGAGTTGAGGAATCGTGGGTAAGAGTCTCTGTGCATGAGTGTGTAGATCTGCAGCTGTGCATCTTCAAATATGTGAGGGGTCGGTTCCTGTATCCTCTTGTTGATCATGTCCCTTACACGAGAGTCCAGACTCACCTGCAAGACACAGAGAAAGACACAGAGAAAGTGAGTAAACTGTCTTGAGTTACAGTCAAGACATCATTAAGACAGTTAAATAAAATCATTGTACATTTTTATATAATATTAATATTAACTAATATTGAAGGTGAGGCTATTACTACACTCACATGTAGCCTTTTTTAGACTATATATTTTGTTGTTATGAAGACATACAAAACCACGACAGCTTACCATACATTTCGTTTTTTTAGGCTTGTTTATATTTAAATGTCTGTCTTTATGCACCGTATCTGCTAATTTTGGGGATTTTTGGTTGGCTTTTTATATTTTGGATTATTGTAGCATTTATGCCCGAGCCACTCCGTCACGCCAGGAAAAGTTTTTAACACGTCAATATATTAGTTTTAGAAACAATCTGATTCATCAGGAGTCAGATTTAGTTTAATTGTCTTTCAATTCCATTCATAATTTACCATAACCTCTCATACCTCATTGCTTAAGTAACTATTGTGCTGGTTACACTGGCTCTCTGTGTATGTGTGTGTGTACATCTAACTTTGTAAGGAGTATACTGAGTTTTGCACCATCAGGTGAGGACAGAGTGGGTCTTTTTTTAACAGGTATTCACTTTCTGACACCCCTTTGATGGTTAAGAATTAGTTTTAGAGTTAAGGTTAGAATTGGGGTTAGGTGGGTATATAGTGAGGATTAAGTTTACAGTATGGAGCTAGAGATTGCATTTTGTCAGTCAATGTCTTCATAAAGGTAGCTGTTCAAATGTGTGTGTGTGCACCTCTTTGGGTGAGAGGATGGAGATGTAGTCTTCGTAGATCAAGCGTGCCTTCTCCTCGACTGAACCCTTGTTGATCTCTTTCTTCATGTCTTCACAGGCCAGCCAGAAGAGCATGTTCTCCTCGCTGTACTCTGTCCGCAGGAACTCCCGGAACTTGTTCCGCCCCGCCGGGTTCTTCATTAGCTTATCGAAAGACTGCGCCCACTGTTTAATCTCTTCTATGGTCGGTTTGGTGCTGAGAGAGAGACACCCACATTAGACAACATCTGAATAAATATAGTGTTCGAAACAATGTCAATATAAGCTACTAAAAATCAAGAACCAATGACCAACAATGCAAACAAGCTTTTAATGATATGAGTACGTGTGACTGTACGTGTGTGTAAATCTCACCAAGTTTCACATGGAAAGGACTCCAGCTTGGTCTCCTGGGCTTTCCTCCGCCCACGCTTGTCATCTTCACTCCTAACAGTGAGACTAGAAGGTGGTGACATGGCATTGAGAAATAACAGCAGTGCCTGAACAAAACAACACAACCTGCACACATGCTACACTCACAAATCACACGCAAGACCCTGCTTCATATACTGCTTCTTTATAGCTTTAAAGAAACCTAAAAGAATCAGGTCTTTCTCTTGGAGGAACGTCATGAGAAATGTTTGAGGTCATATTAAAATCTCTGATCTCTGCAGTTATTGGTATCCTGACAAATCTGAGCACAGTTTGAGTTGAGACTGTTTAAGATAATTGAGATCCCTTCTAAACTTTAAATGAGACATTTATGAGATCACTATAGTCCTATTCTCAGGAAACACAGCTGAGAAGCAAAAAACATAAGCCAAAATCTCTTTGTCTTTATTTCATTTCATTGCTGTCTCTGAGAAACTCTTGAGACAAAACAGAGACCTCATTTGTGATTCTGGCTTCAGCATCACCCTGTTGTTTCTGAAGGTTGTGAGTTCGATTCCCAGCAACTGATCCCCATACAGGCTGATCAAATGTATAACTTAAATGTCCTGTAAGTCACTTTGGATAAAAGCGTCTGAATATACAAACACACTGTAATGAAGCTCTGTCGAGCTGTGACCTCACTGGAAATCACTATTTGTAGCAGGTGCACTTGAAGAAAGTGTGTGTGAAATAAAGTGTGAATATGGCTCTCATTTCCTCCAGGGCCTCTGGTAAAACGAGAGCAATCTTAACCACATTTATTCTCCTGACACACAGCAGTCTTGAATTTCACTCATACAGAACACACACACGCACACACAAGGCACACAGTCATAAACACATGGAGAATGTATGTACTGTATGCACAATGATTTACTGGTACTCACAAACACATAACATACAACATGCTGAAAAACATTTTTCAGACAAAAACAGTTGACTAGTGTTGAGGGTATTAGCATATTTATCATAATGTGATATGAAACAATATATGCAGTGGGAAATAATGCAAGGTGGGACTTGTGTATTTAGAGTTAATTGGCTTGTGAAAAAAAGACTGATATTTTTGGTTAATAAAATTTACCTTTCCTACTGTTTAGGTCAACAACAAAAAAACGTTTTAGAGGGGAAAAACAAACATTTCATTTCAAACAAACATGAGTGGTTGTGAAACATTTATTTATTTAAGAATTTGGACAAAATAGCAACCCAAGTGTTCCTATGGCTCAATTGGTAAAGCATTGTGTTAGCAATGTAAAGGTTGTGGGTTTGAATCCCAGGGTATACCCTGAATACACTGTAAGATGCTTTGTATAAAAGTGTCTTTCAAATGAATAAATGTAAACGTTAGTGGCATTTATTAAAAGAAAAAATAGCAAAAGTGCACTTTTTCAGCCAAACATTCAAAAAGAAGTCTCTAACATACAAAAGAAGTCTCTAAGGTTTTAAATTATGACACAATAGACACACTGTCTAAATAACAAAAATAAACTGCATTTTTGGTTGCTAGTGAAACATGTGTATACTTATGTGATGAACTACACCTATGAGCAGCATTTGTCTGCAGGTGCCGCTTTAACTTAAGTGTCTAAATGCTTTCTGGGACCACTGTATGTTCTCTGAAATCTCTCAAGTGGGGGAGCAGACATGAATGGTATTTGGAATGTACCATGTGCAGACATAGATAGGTGAGCGTGGGTCGTACCATGAGCAGCTACAGCAGCAGCACCAGCAGAAGCAGCAGGTGTTGGGTTTCTGTCTGGGGGAGGGATGCTGGGCACGGTTGGGGGACGTCTCGCTCCGCACCATCGGAGACTCGCGGTCTGCCGGGATGGGGCCTGTGTACTGATATGCATTAGAGTTAATACACGAACTTATGCGCACACACAAACAAACACACACACCCTAATAACAAACAGCACATTACACAAGAATTGCTCTAACTCTGGAGAACTGTTAGAAAATAAGCATGCATATGGTCATAATTCATTCATCCAAACCACTCCACTAAGTCATATTCTTTTAATAGACATACAAAAATTAGTTAAAAGTAGTAATACTACTTTTTCACCCTTAAACGGGTTCATATTTTTTAATGAAACACATGAACATTTTGTCTAAATTGTTGCTGCATTGAGTAATTACGATTACTTTGTGAAGTTCAGTTCCAAGTGCATTACTGTAAAAAAAATGTTTTATACTTTTTTCATACTTTTTGTGTTTCTTTCATAGGAATTATTTTTTTAACTAGGGTTACATTTTGTGGTAATCAAAAGCATGTCACAGAAACTGAGAGGATCCTGTATTAAACCCAGAACATTCCTTCAAAATGTATCACAGAGTGGGGTGATGTGTTTAAACTCTTCTTAACTTTCCCATATGCCCATCGCACTTCTGAGGTTATTTTCATTTGCTTAAAGGCCTTAGCCATAATTCTTTTCCAATTACATTTGGGCCAGCTGTCCAAAATAGAGGAACAGTCTCACTGCATACCGAACATCTTTAATACACAATAAAGCCACAAACCCACTATGTATGTGTGTATGTGTGTGTTGAGGAAGAAAAATTTATAGCATTACAGCAAAACTTCTGTTTAGTTTAAACAAGTTCATAATCAGAAAAAAAGAGTGTTTTAGTAAAACAAACTTTTACACAACTGTTCTATAGTGCCACAAACATCCAAAGCCTTCCAATTGTCCCTAGACCGAAACAAACTCCAACTCGCAAGTGAGGAAAAGCTATTTGATGTAATAAGGAATCACAAAATGAGGAAAAACTGTTTGATGTAATGAGGAATCACAAAGTAAATTAAATCCCATTGATTTCATATTTATTGGCAAGAGACCAAACTGTGGCTGGTCCATTGTTGGTCAGACATTATCTTTCTGTGTAATGTTCACGCTGACAATGACTTGAGGCAACATGGCTGCAGTAATGACCAGACTTCATGCCAGCAGTCAAAGGTCTAGGTCTGTGGGACTACCAGGATCTATGAAACCTAAAACCACTTGGTAACTTTGTATGTGGTCTGTTGTGGTTTCTGTCGCTCTGCACTCAGTCTCTGATGGGCTATAAACATGGTGGAGTAGAAATCCTTTCAACCACTTTTCTTTTTTCCCCTTTCTTTACAACTTCTCTCCTCATTCCTCCTCATGCATGTAACTCTCTCCACTGTAAAAATGTCTCTAGCCTCTTGAGTTATTTTTAGCTTTTCGCAGACCCTCATTCATCTCCCCCTCTCCTGATTTTTTTGCCACAGAGCTATTTTCTGCGCTTGGGTCAGTGGTGGCCAGAAATTTTGACAACACCCTCCATACTTCACAAATACTGTTGAAACAAACGAGGGGTAAATCCTCCCCCATTCCTTCATTCTAGCACCTCGTGGTGTTGTGTTTCACCTCTGGAAATTCTGTCTATAGTAAACGCTTATGCTGTTTGCTTTTTGGCATTGCACAATACTGGTCTCAAATGACGTCCTGCAAACAAATGTGTTTTTGTTTAGTCTGCTTTTGTTTCAATTTTATTTGTTAATTTAACTGACTTACACAGAGACATTACACAAATGTAGATAAATGTCTAGCTAGCCTTCAGTTTAGCAAAGTAGGGCTGTGTGATATAATACAATTATATCAATATCTTTTAGTCTATTTTAACTAAACACAAATTTGTAGCCATGGTTCAAAATGTTTAATGTAAGTGAAAAAAAGGTAAAAATCTTTTTAAAACGATCAAAACATGTTTTCTATGTGGTTTTCATGAAATTAACAAAAGGAATTATTATATTTAAGCATTAATTATTTCAATTAATATTTATTCAAGCATTAACTATTTCCATTGATATTTTTTAATAAAACAATATGTTAAAGTAAACATGTCCATAATAAAAAATATTAAAACTTTATAATATACATAAAGTTTGCATAAAACGGATTTACAATTCATAAAACACAGATTTTGTAATTCTACTTACGACACACTTTAAAATATTATTTATCAATCTAATTTAATTAATCTGACTAAAAAATAAAAAAAAATAGGAAAAATAAAGACATAAGTGTGTATGGGTCTGGTACTAAAGCATAGTGATGGCTCATTTCTAAACTTGTTAACCCTCCCTCCAATCCTGTTAGGAGGGATTTGGTCAAGCCTTGGCAACCCCAGACATTGTCCCTCTTGATACACAGAGGGAGTGAGAGACACAGCATGAGAAAGAGAGAATGACATAAGCCAGGCTCCCCTAATGAGGCACATCCCCCAACACAGGCATCACAATTCACATTGCAAAACAATTATTTATGGGTAACTGGACCCAGATTCATGTTAGCTGTGTTTAGTATTTAGTAAAGTAACCTAGCTAGGCAAGTTGATTTAGTGTCTAACTGCTTATTGAAATTTATCCGAGCTTGGTTCAAATTCTTAGTATTGCCACAAGGGGCTGCACAGCAACGCATTGGCAACAACCAACAACATTCCAGCGTCAACAAGTTTCCCACAAGCAGGCACCACTCACAATTCCTTCATAAAATACAAAATCCAGGTTTAATTATAAACAATAGTCATAAAAGTCCAGCTGAACAGAAAGCAACTAAATTAAGTAATAGAATACAGATATATAACACTACACCCCAGAGGAAATCTATTTCTACACATGAGAAATGGAAGAGAGGGAAAATGTGTGATAGAGAGACACCAATACAGTGTGATAAAATAATACAGGCCCCTGGGAGCTCTAGTGATATTAGGGCCCTTGAATAGCACATGGCAGAGGGAGAGACTGAGAGTGGGAACCAGGAGGATGGATGCATGCTGGGACGTGTTTCTGTGGGTGGTGGAGGATTGACTAAAGCTCTGCTGCTCATACCCGGGGCCTTAAACCAATTAAGAGCTTGTTTGAGAATTAATCTTTGTGATTATTCCCTCATAATATCACACATAGATCAGTGTTCAAGTATAGCGTCAGAGAAAGAGAGAGTAGAATGGCAGGCACTGGCAACAATTGTGGGGAATATTAGCACAAAAGTTAACAAATGGACAGTGTTTGAAAAACACTGTAAAACCACAAATATTTGGCAACTTTGAGATGAATAAACAAATAGCGTGTAAAAAGTGAATTTAATATTAGCAATGTCAAAATTACCCTAAATACTTGCATAAATATGAGTTTATGTGTTTATTAATATATATGTGTGTGTGTGGGGGGGTGGGTGTGTGTACTGTTATATGTGGTTTATGAGGATGTGAATAATGACAAATGTGTATAATGACATGTATATGTAAGCATGGTTTATGGGGACACTTCAGGTTTATGTCCTCATATACCAAATAGTTTCAAAACATAATTAATAAAATTAATAAAAGTCTTTTGTTACAGTTAGGTTTAGGGGTGGGTTTAGGTATAGGGCTTAGTATAAAAATCATTACGTCTATGCAGAGTCCCCGTAAACCACATATACAAGTATGTATGTGTGCCACTCTGTTTAAAAACCATATCGATCGATTTCTTGAGAACCTACACAAATCTGAGGCAATGTCCTGTTATTCTTATTACTGCAAGTCAATTGCCTGACAAGCTGCTGAATGTATGAGTTTCAACCCCGTTCACCAGAATGCTGCAGTGCTGACACAGTTCTGCAGACAGGCGCAGACATGTGCTTTATATACAAAACAAGTGAAAACACACAGTTTGGAATCTCACTCTGCATCTGCTCTTTAAGTGTGAGTCAACGCTGTTGCACCTTAGGGGGGAATTTGGTGTCTGGCACTCACAAGGTCAAAGGTTAAAAGTGCAGGAGCTAATGACAGATGGCTATTCCGTTGGTTTAAAATTCCAATTCTGGTTTAATGAAAGAATTGGTTAAGCAAATTCAGAGAGGCTAGCAATAGCAAGCTAGCCCGCATTTCAGAAACCTCTCCAAAGCCACGCCTCCTCCAACACATGAATGCATGCATAGCTTGACCGGCAACTACGACAGCCTTTAAATCAATATAAGGAATTACCTTTTATAGATTTAATAGTGAAAATTCACGTTACACACTTGTATGGCTTTTCAAATGCCCCACCCTAAAACACTGTAGTTATACAGTGAGGACACACACAACTTTTAAACGGTTTTGTTGATACAATGAAAAGCAGTCAACAGAGTTCAACACACATGGACAATCCTTCAATATAGTTAAAAACCAATCCCAGAATGCACCTCACAAAGTTGTTTGTGAAAATGACGAGAGAGAATCTATCACTAGTACAAACAAGCATTCCGTTTTTCATTTTCGCAATGTGTAATGTTCATAAAAGGGACATAAAAAAACTTAAAGTCAAGATAAAATGGGGCAGAGAGCAAAACCTGCAGCAAACATGAAGTTCTGGCGATGTCAGGTCGATGACTGAGTTTTTAAAAGAAACAATTTCTACAACACATACAAATAAGAGAAGCCTGACTGGGTCTTAACATGGGACAGATTTACATGGCTGTTACCACAAATATTTCTAAACACATATTTAAAATGATTACATTAAAGCACACTTAAGGAATCCAGAAAACTCAGTGAAAGGATAAGAAGAGAAACTGCTCACTGATCTTGTTCTAACAAGCTCTGAAACGTAAGCTCCAACAAACAGAACAGATCTGAAAAACTTCACACATACATACACACACTAATCTACATCAGCCCAAGGATTCGCAGGCTAAGAGTATATTTACATTCTCTTTAATCAATTTAATCATCAACTCTGCCAGGAAAAAACAGACAGTTTTATCGCCTAGTGCGTCTTTAGTTGGGCCACACACTCACTATTCAATAAAGAAACCGCTGTGAGCACTCATTACCACGAGTGTTTATTTAATTAGATGTGTGATTTATAAACACGTTTCATTTAATTGGAATAGCAAAAAGAATATTTCAAAGTAATATTCATGCATTTGACAAACACACTTATTCAAAGCCACTAACAGTGCAGTTTAAAATGTTTTATCAGTTTGCATGTTTCCTGGGATTCGAACCCCTGACCTTCCCCAGCTGAACTACTTAATCACCTACAGCACCTTGCAGACATTCAGATGAGCACATGTCTGACATGGACTTAGCACTACAATGTTTGTGCTGCCACCATTTAATATCTCTAAAGCAAGCACTATAAAAGAAGCTTCAGCAATTATGATTGGCTTATTTTTTGTTATTTCGTGTTATATGATTGGTAATAGAATAGAGAACAGATTTACTAGTCGCAGCACAACTAGGACCAGGATTTGTTTACATGACTTTTCTAATGTGTGAAACATAAACCAGTGTGATGTTTGGGGCAATGGCAGTACCCTGGAACATCCCAGGTTTGGGTGCACAATCATGGTGCTTCAAACCTGGATTCAAACTTGCAACCTTTTGCTTGCCAGGCCAGATATTTAATCACTAGGTTTCACCCCATACAGCTTTACCCATGTCAGAGGACGCTTGGGGAATATCTGGTAGAGCAGGGTGCTATTAATACCCAATTCAATTTCCACAGAATGTACATAAAGATAAAATATAGGCCGTGTACTGTAGGTTATCTGGGATATAAGCATATAACAAATAAAACAGTCAAGAAAGGTGGTTTAAAGCCTGAACTGTCTCAAAGCTTGAGACAGACTTTTATTCTAATCATGGTGTCTATTGTAAAAGGAGCCAAATAAAGAAATTCATGAATGCTTTAAAAATAATCCTTAATCAGTATTTTTGTCTTGTTTTCCAGTACAAATGAGACAAACTAACCATATTTACTCAGGCACTTTTTGCATATTACGCAAAACCTTTTCTGACAGATATTTCTGCTCATAACAAAAAGAAACAATTTGCAAATGAAAAACACCCCAACGCCCACAATGGAGTTGAGATTTTTACTGGAAATGATTTCTGCAGGGCTTCACTGCTATTAAAGACACAATGAACAATCCATTGAGACTGTAAATCTACCCAAACAAACACACACCCACCCGAACGCCAAAGACAAAAATAGTTTATTATTTGGCTATGAGATATATTTAATAACACAAGCTGCGGCAACTTTGCTGTAGTTTGAGGTCCATTTAAGGAAATTTAACTCACGAATTCCGGATCATTCCGTACAGTCGCACGGGAAACAGAGACCTCAGAGAAGAAAACCGTCCTGAGAAACATGAGGTGATCAATATATACCTCTATCTCTCTGTGTAATTTACCCTTTAAAGGAATAGTTTGCTTAAAAAATGAAAATTCTGTCATCATTCACTCACCCATGTGACTTTGTTTCTTTTTTCTTAGTGGAAGTCAAAAGATGAATTTCTTAAAAATATCTCGGTTATTCATTTCCTGTCAAGATTCAAAATGACAATAAAATACCATAAAAGTAGTCACACAAACTTCTGCATGGCTTTAGAGACCTTTAAATATGACACCAAAGAGATGTAAACAACCATTTTTTTTTTGTCAGTTTTTTTTTGTTAGTTTCGTAAAGATCAAGTTCACTTCACTGTAATGAAGTATAATTCAAAAGCAGCGTGATCACTGACCAGATAAAAGATGGTCATACAAATTTGGAGTAACAAAAGGGTAAGTAATTAATGACACAACTTAAATTTTTGGGTGAACTCTCCCTTTAATCCCTCTGACTACCCCACAACATCCTGTATAGCACTAATGAAAATAGATAAAAAGAGAGAGAGAGAGGAAGTGTTGAAACTCTTTAGATGTTGTAAGTGGCATAGGGTGCTTGAAACCTAGTGAGTCACCTACCATTCCTTCCTCTTTCTGCATGCTCACCTCTCACCAGATCAAACCAAACAACCATCACTATACCACAGACAGCCAATGAGTCCACAGCACCACCACTGCAGCTGACATATGTACACAGTACCACATGCCCCCTTCATCAGATAACATACACGCCCACATTTCCACTTAACACAGTCAAATGAGTAAGCCGGTACAATAAGTTTACATATTGTACCGGAAACATTGGCAACTTCCGCTGAAGATGTAGTAACCTCAACATCAAAACAATGCCAACATCAAAATAATGTCAAACAAAAGATTCAATTCTTAGAATTTTAAAGACGGAACTACTTTAAAAGTCATTTATATGAGTACATCTACTAGTTAGAAGAGTTGTTTTGATACTATTTAGTTGTTTGTGGTATTTAGCTAAAGTGTTTAGTGTGATTTTGCTTCAGTGTGGTTGCTAAGGTGTTCTGGGCTGTTGCTAGATGGTTGCCTACTGACCTAAGTCAACTCAATCTCCATTACTATGATATTCTGTATGATACAGTTCTGTATATGGCACAAGGCTCTGCCTTTAATGAAAGTCTACAGCATATTTTCTGCTTTTTTATTGACCACCATATGAAAATCTCACATTCAATAAGTTGAGGAAAGTAACACAACACCTTTCCTCACTGCAGGACAAGTTACCTGTCAAAATTTAATGTGTAAGGTTAGAGATTTGTCCATATTTTAAAGCTAGAAAACAATAGAAATATTACAATATGTGGGTCAATAGATTATCTCATGATTCAGAGATGATGTATTCATCTGACCCGCGATCAGGATTAATTTGTGAAACATTTCACCATTTGCTAAAATTGTTGTGCAAGTGTTTGAGCTGACACAGACACTTGACTATCTTCAGAGTTAACACATACCACCTCAAAAAACAGAAGCCTGTGACATGCCAGCTTCCTCTGAGTCAATAAAACAGCCCCTTTACTTTCACCTTATGGGGATCACATAAAGGTCATGACCAATGGCAAAAACAGACCATATGTTAACTGTTACTTCCAAAATACAGTGGTACACTAATTAGTAATTAGTAAGTGTTACTAAACAAGTCTGAGAATTTGAACTGGTGTGTATATATTACATATTGAATTATTAAGTTTCCACAGACGTTCTAAAAAGGACTTTTTCTACTATTTTCAACAGTACTGACAGTTGAAAAACTACAGTAGGACTTAGTAAAGTGTGGGCATGCCAATGTTAGCACACTTGTGTGCTCATTCAAACACATCAACAACGAGGTCACTGTTACAATGATGTTATTCTAGTTCATCATTATGAACCTTCTCAAACTTCTCAAAACTTCAGGGTCTCTTACTGGCCATGTTCAGATACAGCACCTCTGAGGGAGACGGTCTCAGCACCAGAAGGTAAAGACTCTCTAATCCCTGCCAACTTTCACTGTCTGTGCTATCAAAGGGCTGGAGACAAAACGCCCTGCTCAGGAGACTGAGCTGAGCTCTGATGTCACAGGAGACCATTGTAACCAGAGTGGACAATAACAAGTGAAGCCACACCTATACTGAAATGTATTCATGTCAAACCAAGAATCATTCATCAAAAGAAATAAAACTTTCCAAGCCAAACATTGTTTGTTAGGTTACTGGGACACTTCCTGGTTGTCAGACACTAGTGGAGCGTTTTCATAGTTAACATCATGTCGTAGGTGAACTTACATCATACATCAATCAAAACTAGTTAGTCGATTAAAATCATGTTTACCACATACTTTGTTATTTTTATATCTAATGTAATAAAATGCATAAATTTCAACTGTGACCTAAGTATTTAAAAGGGTCCAAATAATATTGGCAAGATGAACTGAAGAAACTTTAGAAAAGCATTAGTGGTGTCAGAAAGTAAGAGTGTGCAATACAGTGAGAACACAGTGAGAACGCAGAGAGCCGCCGAGAGACGAGGAGAGGAAGTGGTTTTTCTGAAGATCAACCGCAGCAGAGCAGTGAGCCACTAGAAACTGACCACAATTCTGTCTTAAATCACTGCCAACACACATATTAACCCTTAACAACAACACACAGAGATCTACTGCAGCTGCTCTTCAACTTACTCACTGAACCGATGACTGGTTTCAGGCTGACTTTGAGGGTGGAGTCTTTGTAGCATCTCAACATCTCTACCACACCTACAGCTCACCCAGAAGAGCATCTCTTATACAGCTAGTTGAGAGTCTATTTGTATTCAGTCCTTGAGGACTATTTTTACCAGATCTTTAACTTTTAGGCTAGAGGTCTACAATGAGGTCCACAGACCTGCAGAGCTTAGCTTTAAACTTAAATAAGCACACCAGAACCAGTTAATCAAGGTCTTTAGGACTGCTAGAAACATCCAGGCAGGTGTTTTGGATTAGGCTTCAGCTAAACTCTGCTGGTCTGTGGACCTCCAGGAACATGAATTGGAGACCCCTGTTTTAGGTCAGCATGTCATGTAGATCAGAGGTTCTTAACTCTGGTCCTTGAGATTCACTTTCCTGCAGAATTTAGCTCTAATCCTGATCAAACACACCTGAACAAGCTTTACCATAAATTTACAGGCAGGTGAGTTTTAATTTTTGTAGCTGTAGTGAGATCAGCTTTGAAATACTTGAAGTCGGAAAATGACGTTATGAAAAGCAAGCAAACTGCCAACAAGCAAAATATCGGAATCATTATGTTTCCATGTTTACATTAAAATCATTTCCAACTTGGCCAAAAATTCCCATATCAGTGCATCCCAATTCCCAATTCGACAGCGGCTGAACTCTTAACATGCCATCCCACAGTTATCAGCGCTGTAATGTTTTTCCAGCCATCATTAACTGTATTATTCCTGAACCTTCTCAAACCTTCAGAAGCAGCAGTGGAAACAGCAAGCTTGTGAGAACACCCTCAAACCTGGCATCAAGCGTGAGAAACTCGGGGATCTCCTGAGGGCAAGAAACTAGACACAGTAGGAGAGGGAGATATAGTGAACATGCAATGATGTTTGGGTGTGTATATAAATCAAACTGACAGGTAGCTTTAGAGTAAGGAAGACTTTTAAAGATATGCAACTATATAAACAGCTGGAGATGTGTTAAGCTGTTTACTATTAAAGAGAGGAAAACCTGTGTGTTTCTCTTCCACACGCACACACACACACACACACATTTATTTATCTAAATGTGGACATTTCATAGACCTATATTGTTTTTTACACAACAACAGAAAACTTCAGAAAACTGTTTTTCTAATAAACAGAATTGACTATATTTTTATAGCATTTTTACAACAAAAGGACATCCCCAGAAAGTTTTGCTCACTTTCGTGTACAAATTTGTCCCCAAATTATGGTTAAGTGAGCACACATACAGAAAGAATGAAGGCCTGTATGCTTGTCTGTTTTTAGATCTAAATCTTGCTTTCCTTTAACTTTATCCAGATGTCATGGCAGGCTGGTCATGAATCATGTGACCTGTGACTCCTTCCCTCTACTGCTCTCTCTCTCTCTGTCTATCTCACACTGAGAATGAGCTATAAAGGAGGTTGAATTCACTAAACAGATGCGGCACTTTAGTGTGTGTTGTTTTAGCACAAAAACCTGCTAACTCCTGTTATCCAGTTTAACAGAATGCTAAATGCAAATTTTTGTTGGTGTTTTTAAGTGGCAAACTTGAATTCCATAAACAGAGTAAACGCGACGTCTACTTGAGAATGTTATAATTTATGTTTTATGTCAGCACGTTCTGAGATAATACTGGTAATTTTATTCTGCATTGACAAACGTCATTTTACTGGAAATTTACTGGTAATGTTACAAATTTTTTTACTGGTAAATTGCCAGGACCGATTTACTGGTAATGTTTAAAAAGTCCTGATGAGCTCTAAATGGTTATTTACCTGTAATTTACCAGTAAAGACTACATGTGAGAAAGGGGCTATTGACAGTAACGCAATTATAATGAAAGTGGGGCAAGGCCTTCCAGCGTGTGTACTGTAAATGCAGAAATGTGACGCTCATATTTTTTGTTTAAGCACTCAAATTATTAAAGCTAAAACTATTAAAGCACTCATCCTCCATACAGACATCTGTTTTATTTGATCTGTAAAGTTGTTAAAATCATCCTTTTAGTGGTGGGACTAGTGTTTAAGCAGACGGTTATGCATTACTGACCTAATTCTTGTGGGCGGAGTTTGCTCCTTATAAAAGCACTCTGCAGCTAAATAATGTTTCTTTCTGGAATCCTTGTGTTTATTGTGTATAACAGGTCCAGTAGCTTTACATGACCATGACTTGAAATGCTGTGTATAATTTTATACAAATAAGGTTGGCAGGTTTATATATTAACATGTAGTCTTATGGCTATACATTCAAAACAGTGTGTCATTGCAATACAGTATTGCCATTGCAATACTGTAAATAAATACTTCTCTTAAATTAAAGACAATCTTTGTCTTATTACTGGAGAAAAATTTGTACCCAAAAGTCAGCAAGACCTGAAAAATCTAAGCAAAACCTGCTTTTGGGGATGTTCTCACTTGTAACAGCATTATAAAAAGTCTATGGAATATCCCCATTTATAAGTAAACGTGTGTTGATGTGTGTTTGAAAATCACCGTATCTACGTATCTACATAATTTGACCAAAATGATTAAAAGCCTCATCATAATACAAATCAATTCTCTAACACAGTGATTCCTCAACTTTTCAGGCCAAGTACACTGATCAAATCAGAACATCCAAATATCACCCAGTCTCTACATACAAGCTATATTTGGGAATTTGATATGAAAACTTCTCCTATTTCTCCAGAGGCACATGGACCAGATCTGACCGGTTATATTATCAATACCACGTTTCAAGTCTTAATGTAATCGAGCATCTAAACACTGTTCAAAGACTTTACGGCAAACTCTTTATTAGGGAATTATATCTCGCCTTTATGTCAATCACCTCAGTTTCTGACATTTTTTTTGTTTGTGTAGACTAAAATTTGATCACTGCATATGTGACTAGTCAGCAGCAACCTTACATCACCTATTTACATATCACATTGCAAGCGTACCTACAATGTAATATTAATATTGTCAATAGATCACAACAAATATAGTATGAACTTTAAAAAATCTGATTTTAAATTTCCACTCTGCATACACACAGCCTGAAAATGATAACACTGACACAACCCAGATAAAAAAAAAAACACCAATGAGAGATAAAAGGCCAGTTACCAGAATGTCCATCATGGCTTGGCGGAGGGCAGCCTACTAGTCTTAAAATCCTCAATGATGTTAAATGCCTGGACACATGCATGTCATCCCCCCGCAGGTTGCGGACCTCTCCTTCACACACACACACACACACACACACACAAGCAGGGATGTATAGAAACGCAGAGACACAGACAGACACAAGAAACAATAACACACATACACACACACGCACACAAATGTGGGAGAGAAAAAAGCGGGAAAAAATATTAGTCACTTTAAGCAAATGCTCACAATTATGCCTGTGATTCTAAATGAGGTTAATTTACACAGACATGTTAAGTAACTGTCTACTAACATGAGCATGCTGTATTATGGTATTAGCATGAAAAAAGACTTTTTTTTAAATAAAATGATCTGCACACAAATTCAACAATTTATGATTTAAAATGTTGAGGTTAAAGTCAAAAGTATAATGTCATAAACTATTTTAATTGCACTTTATTCAAAACATATAAATATTTAAACTAAATGCTATTTTAAATGTATATGAATTAAAGGGATACAAGCATACTCTTGAAATATTAGGTCACGTCAATTTTCAATGTTTTCCAAACAGATAGTCCGCCCCAAAATTATACCATTAGTAAAACCAAAGTTGCTTAAACAATTAGCACAACACAGTTACGGCATTTACCGTTTTCATGGGAATCAATACAAGAAATAATACACAAGTCGCATAAACTCAGATCTACTCTGCCAAACATTGAAATCTATTACAAATATACTGAGTAATTTACCAATTCTGAGCTTTACTACATCGCCAAGAAACACTTCTCCAAAGTCCTGCAGCTTTCGCGTTTAAGATCCGCCAAGACTCAGCTTTGTATCATGAAAAATTAGACCCAGATGTTCGGTCAGCTGCCACGTTCCTGTGCCACCCTCACACACACACACACACACACACACACACACACACACACACACACACACAGATGTGAGCAGATGTGCATCTAAAGGTCAATTCATCCATGACCCACAGAACACAACTGCCAGTGATTTCACATGTTATCAAACAACAAAGTTCTGTTTTTATTCATATTTAATCTATAGTTATATATAGTTATTTATACATCTTACTATTACAGCAGGGGCACAAATCACATAGTGATACAATTGTTATATTGACAACTGTGTCACGATATGACAATATTGTACTTATGTTTATATAATCCTGTTTCACTGAATTATATTTTTAACTAATTTTAATTTTGGGTGAAAACTGATTGCCTGTTGATAATATGGTTCCGATGGACTTGCTCTGTCAATCTTTTTTTTCTACTAAACTAACTAAAAACATCTCTCTAACTAAAAATATAACTAACATGCATACAGTAATATATGGTAAATATTTTCTCCCACCCCTAGTTACCACCATTAAAAAACTTCTAAAAATATTTAACTTACAAGAGACTACAGGTTAGATAGGTTGATACTTACATAGCTACAGGGTCGAGGGGTAAACATCCTGCCACTTATCTCTATCAAAGCTATTGAGAGGGACTTTTGACTACATGGAGAACTAAATGCACTGCTGAGTCTGCTATGGCCAAAATCTCCTACTTCCCTCTCTGAAGAAGGGGGAGGACAAAAAAAGAGGAAACGTTCAACATAAGACTCGAAGAAAAGAGGACATTGGCAAGAACGTGCATAAGAAAAGCAGAGATAGAGGGCAAAACATGAGCACTGGAGGGTTTGGTAAAGTTAGAGGGAGTGTCCCTTGTGTCTGTCTATGAACACAACTCGATATTTCAGTGTTGTATGCATTATGAAATTTGGACACTTGGAAATGTCGCAACAAAACCTGTTTTCAGCACTTAAGAATTAAAGGAATTAAAGGTTCTGACCTCAAAAACCCTCAGTGTGTTTTTATCCAACATGGAACACAATAAAAATATTTTAAAGAATTCACAGATCATGCTTTTTTTGTCATTGCAATAACTAATGGAAACTAGAACTTCATGCTTTAAAAAGGCCACAAAAGCACAATAAAAGCCTTATAAATGTGGAATGATATGCTTTTTTTGACTCATATGCTATATTTGAAGTCATCAGACAGAAATTTTTATACATGTAAAAATGAAGGTGTTATTTACGTAAACTGATTCATTGAAAAGATTTTACCAAAGAGGATTTGTTTACAAATTGAACATCACTATTTGTCTCATTAACTCTTATGAACAGACCAAGGAGAGCCACTCTCACTCTTCATTTGAATTGTGCTGAAAAGAGCAACCACTACATTCTTAAAAATGTCTGTTTGCATTTCACAAAACAAAGAAAGTTAAACAGGCCTGAAAGAACATTGCAGGTGAGCTATGACAGTTTTCACTTATAGGTGAACTGCCACTTTAATATAATGGTCTTATAGATTAGGCCCACTAGTGTAAGCATTTGTTATAGAGTCTAAATAGACTGAATGTGAATGTGAATTCATATCCATGTAAATTAAGTGTAAAGAGAAACAGTGATAAATGACAGGAGTGATAATAAAGGATTGTGGGGGGAACAGAAGTGACAGAGAGAGAGAGAGAGAGAGAGCAAAAGGGAGAGTGTAAAAGAGAGAAGAGAGAGAGCAAAATGGCTGCAGAATGACATGAGTGACTCATGCTTCCTTCATAAAATCTGTTTTTTCTTACAGCAACACCAGGCTAATCTGCTGACTTTTTCTTCTGACCAAAACAAACGAAAACCCTTGAAACAACTATACAAACAGCTGTTGTTCAGAGCTTAGCTTATGCGCACACTTGTATGAGTTCTGGCATGTATGAGGTCTGGTCCGAAGTTCTACTCATGTCAAAATGGGTCTTAAACTCCTGACTGACCGAACTTTTGAGTTCTTGGACTCACATTCAACAATTACTTCCCGAAATTGTTCTTTGGGTTTAGAACCAACATACAAGGTTCTGTATGTTGATGTCATTGTCACAACTCTTGCCCTTTTTTAGTAGTTAATCCAAAGAAAATAAATGACACATGAAAGCAAACACACATGACGTGAACAGTTTCTTGGAATTATTTCGACAGGCAGGACGTTCAAGCTGAGGCTTGGTTTTGCAGAACAATGACACTGGCGTAAAGTTTCAATACTGCAGGAAACAAGCAGTGTCATGAAAACATTTTTGGCCCTTTCTGACCAGCTTTTATCCATTAATCATGTTTTTGACAAATTCACATCACATATTCCCTTTTTCAACTGCGTCGTCTGTATTTATTGTGTTTAATGATGATAGCTTTACACATATAGCCTGTTAATAATGCCAGTGCAGTAACGCACTACTGTACTAAAAAAACTCATTTAGCATTGAGCTTTATTCAAAGAGACTCTATTTATTTCATTGACAGTTCCCCTAGTGAAGCCAATACAAAGATGGTGGTTCTTGTGTACGTTTACCCTACAATTTTAGGTTTCCAACTGGGATTTTTGAAAATTAGGCAACACCATGCTTACACAGAGGCAAGCCCATGCGGAAAGCTCTATAGATTTGTGCTGTGTGTGAATGCCGTCATTCACAACGTTCTACACTTTTTCATACAGAATTCCTGCACTCCACCCCATAATTGGTCCTACCACGAAGGTACTTCTTAGTGCACACACATTAGGAGTAGTAAGTATTGAACACACACACACACCCAGAGAAGTAAACAGCCATTCACTGCAGTACCCAGGGTGCAACTGGGGGTAAGGTGGCTTGCTCAAGAGTACCTCAGTTGTGTCCTGCCAGCATTGAGAATCGACTCAATAACCAGTAAGCCAAAACAACCATGAACAGTAGCCCTAACTACATGTTGTCAAAAAAATCCAGTCAGTGTTAATTTAGTAAACGCTCTAACAAACGTAGAGATTCAAGTTGAATTCAAAAGTTGAATTCTGAAGTTGTGAGTTATTTGACACATTCATTAGAAGAACTGGCTCATAACTGTCATTTGCTCAGACAGTGAAGATAACACAAAAGAAAGAAATTTCCGGTCATTGTATGGTCATTAATTCAGATTTATTTTGCTGTGGTGCTGGAAATTCAGTAAAACACTGAATTTGTAAAAAAGTCACATCCTCTGGCCCTTGCATGTTTGTTTGTTAAATATTTTTTGATAATACGACTATGATTTTTGCAACCCGAAAAGGTGTGGTACTCTCAGCAATACTTTATTTATTTGTATATTATTTTAACCGTATTTAAGTTTTTTTTGCCAGAAAACTGCATATTCACCTAAAAAGCAGAAATTTTGCAGATTCTGTTTGGCCCTGCTAATTGGTTAAACTTTCTGGCCCCTGTCCAAGCTGTCAGCTATAGCAACAACTTCTTTGAATGATAAAGCCAGCAGTCATTACCTTTAGCTGTCTGTGTAAAAACTCGCACACTGGGTTTCACTTTCAAGAGAGAAACACTTTGCTTTTAAAAGGAGCTGTGTTTGTTAAGTGGCGTTCTGATTGAATTAGGGCTTCAGAGAGGCAGACTGGCCCCTTATGAACCCTGCACAACCCTGCAGGCCTGGAATAAGGGAATCATTTATTCAGGATCCTGCTCCAGTGACTGGTCACATTGCTTTTCTATTTTCTCTGGTTTTGTTCATTCAGAAACCTCTGTTGAATAATGCCTATACAGCAGATAGAGTGAGTTTTCTCTTGCAGAAGGATGTGGTTTTTGAGATGTATGCCGTTTGGCAGCTATCACAGCTATCTTTAACCCTGACTGACGTGGCTCATTATGATTCGGCCCAAATGCAAATTTTCCAATCATTACACTCTATCTTTTGAGGTCTGTAAATGTAAAAATGAGACAAAACTGACAGAGCTCATGCATGTACTATTGTGACTTCTACAGATATAAGTGGCCTTAGAAACCCACAGCATTGACAAATATCTTATATCAGATCACAATAAGCCTATACAGTAACTGCCAACTAGAATAAAAAAACATCAGAGTACTTCAGTTTAATGTGGATGAAGCAACATGTGGATAACTAGATTATTCTCATTTTGGTATTAGTAGGTTTCACAACATTTTACATTTTATTAACTAAATACAGGGCCCTTTGTCAGAGCTGTGGTGCAGTGGTAAGCAGATGTGCTCTGATAGGTTGAGCTCTCAGGGTGATGTAGTAGGTTTGAATCTGACCTATATCATGCTCAAACCCCAAGATATCCAGGAAGAAGCCTTAACTAGCTTACTTTGTGTTTCAAAACATGTCCCTCTTGTTGTCTACCCCCCTCTTGTTAGCTACCCCCCTCTTGTTAAATCATATAGGTTTGTATTATGTGTGGATGTGTTGATTTCATTTCACTACTTGTTGTACTTTGTATAACTAGTATGTGACAAATAAATATCTTGAATCTTAAATATAGAATTCGTTGTTGTCACCATAAACTATGAAAGCAACATATTTACACTGTGATGATTCCGTCAACTTACAAGATATGCCTGTGGTCAACAAAAAAATCCACGCATGACTTCCTCAGAGATATAAGAAGGTCATATATAGCTATTGATCAAACATAAATTTATCTTAACCTCGGGAATTCTCTTAGTGACGTCAGAGGTTCACGAGCACTGTGTCTTCCCTCTGTTTCCCAAGCGCGTGCCCTGCCAGAGACACGCGCGCGGACGCGTTCAAAGCTCCACTCCACCACGCGACACCGCGGGCCCCGCCCCCTCCGAACGGGACGAGCACGCGCGCACAGAATTCATTCACCCGAAGGTCCCGCGCGTGAATCGCGAACGCGCTTTACTACACAGCCAGCAAAAAGGAGAGAGAACATCTTTCGAGACGAAGACACGCGAAGAACGAGGCGTGCTGGATTTACTCTAATCGACTGCGCAAATCAACGCGATCAAATATCATATTAAATATCATTTGAATAGAAAAAGTCACGGCAAACGACTCGACCGAGACGTAAAATGTTACCCAAGCTTTATCCTCACACACTTCCTACATGTGTTTGATATAAAAATCTAAATTAAATATCATCAACGATGTCCCATACCAACAACTTATCGGCATATGCTTTACAGACGGAGATAGTAAGAAACGTTTAAGCAACATATAAGCGACGTTACACAACGACACCCATCTAGAGGTCACTTCAGTATGCTGTTTAACGAAACCAAACATTAGTTTTTGTATATATTGTTTTATGTTGGGGAAAACAGTTACCGAAGCCGTAATCCCCGTGACACACACCGGGTGCACTCACTCTTCCTGTAATAACTGTACACAGAAAACACATCGCACCCGGAGCACGACTGCTGCATGAAGATCACAAAATACAAACGATGCACAACACACACAGACAGATGACAGCACAGTCTGATAACATATAAACTCCGTCCCGATGAAGCGAAACAAGCAGTAACACAGACGGACAAAATAAGCGGTACTCCCCGCTCGACTGCGAATAAGCACTCCAGTATATCTCGAAGACATTCAAGCTCTCTATTTCTAGGAAAGCTTCATTCTCTACAACCCACAGAAGTTTCTGTCCATCAGACTGTGCAGAAAACAACGTTTCGCGTTAGGCATAAAGAGAAGATCAGGGTTTGTAGAAAACGAGCCAGTCTTTGGGAATCACGGACCTTTTGAAAACGGGAAAAAAAACTACCATCTACCAGAAACTCAACGTTCTTGCTCTTAAAAATGCTGCCGATGGGAATACTTACAATTTTTGCATGAAAATGATCTGGAGGGCGGTAGCCGTTTCGTTTTCTGAGGCACATCCGTTTCTTTAAGCCTGTTTTATGTGTAAAAATACAGTATCTTTTTTCCTCCAATGTTCCAGCTTGAGAATCGACACCCTTACGGAGGCAGGCTGAGGATGAATTGCGCATGCGCTGATTTAGACAGTTCTACTCAGTCGATTGACGAAGGACTTCCTCAGTAATTGTCGTTTCCAGCGCAACTTTTCAGAAGCGTGAATCTTCCCATCATTAAACAATTAAACTATGTGGTTTAAATTATAAATTGAACAAAAACAAAACTGTATTGATATTCCATGTTTGGGGGAGTTTCTTAAAGGTTGGCACATCATCCATAGGATAACTTAGACTTGCCTTACTTTTATTTACTTCCTCACAATTATTTTTATGTAACGTGTTTGGTCTTAAATATGTGAATGGAGTGCGATCAGTCACAATCTAACAGCTGGTTAGCTAAAATATGCGTCAGATTTTAGAAGCATACAATATTTTATTGATGAAAAATTAGATATAGTGGAAGTGAAATCTTGCTGAATTTCTGTAAATGTAATTATAATTGCTAATTATATATAAGCATACGCTATAATGTTAATTTAGATAATCTTTGTACATATCCACTAGGAGGCGCCAAACACCAAGGAGAAGAACGTGGTATAACGCTTCACAGCATGCTTAAATCCGATATAAAGTTGTATATTATTGCGCATTTAACTCTTATAGCAATACATTTAAAGATTTCAAGTTAATATACACATGTTTATATTTTGAAATAAACTTTGTATGTTTTGTATATATATATATAACGCGATTTTACTGATATACGTTGGTCTATGTGGAGCATTATTACAATGACAAACTTTTTGTGACTTATCCAAAGCACGTCTACTGATAAAACATCACTATTACTTTAGAGAAACTGTGGGAGATGGCTGGGGGTTATGACAGAACACCTGTATGACTACCACTTGGTGTCAGTAAAGCTCTCTCTCTCTCATCTTGGGGCTGAAACCCTTCCCCCTCAATGCCATTAAACAGTTTCATTCATTATTGGGTGTAATGCTTATCCCTCTTAAAAGCATTTTGCTGAGCATTTAGTTAGTGGAAGCCAAAAGAGTTGCATTAAAATGCATTCAGTAGTTAGATTCCTTTTACATATAATTGATATGTTGTTAAAGGCCGCAGGCAATTTACTCTTCCAACCTGTAAGTAGAAGCTCAGATAATTGTGTTATCTGCTTCCTGTCATCTTCATCCCCATCTTTAATCTATGAGACACGGAATTGACCAATGTTTCACCACTCCCCTCTAATTACAATCTTGACATAATGACTTAAAGCTATAATTAGATTAGGTCCGTACAATGTTTACCTGCATTTTAATGCAGAGACAGACCTAAACCCATTGCTAGCTGATCCTTGTTGTGTGAAACACATGACTTCTCAAACTCCAGGTATTTTAATCTCATTGGTTTAGCCTATTTTGCTTACTTTGTCTGCACACAAACTTCAGCAACTCTAGTCAGAAATCTGCAAGGTGATCAGAGGTCAGATCTTTGACCTGTGACCTCAAGGACTCGCACCTTATCCGCTCACAGACCTACCCCCTGCTGCAAGGCCCTTCACACACACAAAAGCCTTGTTGACTGAAATCTGTGGTTGGCTTCTACTGACATGGCAAGTTGCCCTGTTCTTTAATCTCTCCTTTGTTTGTCAGTAGTGTCAGTCATTTTCTTGCCCTCAATTATAATCTGAGATTGGATTTCTGAACATCCAGTCTGCACACTGGCTTTGAGAGTTTTACAAGTGAAAGAAACGACAGGTTGTAGACACACAATAACTTCATAACATGTTTTGTTTATGTTTTGTTAATTTGAGAAATATGATTTCAGTGATTCAAGACAACTAAGATATTCTACAAATGCTGCACAATCATAAAACGAAAACCAGTTGTCTTACCTTGAAACAGTCTGTTGCAATAATGTACTATTTAAAACAATACAGAACAAGTTTTCTTACAGGACTTGTAATATACAGAGGGGCTGTGTTTACAGTTATAACTGCAGATGAATGGATTTCACATGTATGACATTGACTACTATATCCATATAATACACAATTAACCGTACATATATTTATATTGATTTTTAAAGGCCATAATACACTCAGCAGTTTTTGTTCTTAGATTTTTTTTCAGTCATCTACCATGAACAGTAGGGCCCTTCTTATCCTCTAAGATCTGCTCTAGTCTTCGTCTCTAGAACAAAACAGAAAAAAATAGAGGTTAGAAACCTGCTTTTGACATGTCTTACAAGAGCTGTACTGCACTTTTGAAAAATATTTGAAAACGTAATATAGGGTGCACAAAAAGGCACTGCTGGTTCCAAGTGCAGTAGATTTTTATTAAAACAAGAAGACAAATGAAAAAGCAAAAAGGACATGAGGGCCTAAAAACACAAGTACTAATCAAAAAGACAGAGATGAAAAACTGAAAACTAGGAAACTGGAATATGAGGCAAAACACAAAACTGCCAGAGTCCAGAGAAAAGAGAAGCAAAACATATGACAGAAAAGCTCATGTTCTTAAAAATGCCCTTTAAAGTGTATTTCAATTTTTTCACGTAGATAATTTATAATCACAAATGAGAAATGCCGCCAAAGGAATTTAGAAGCAATATGTTCAAGGATTTATGCAAAAAAGATAACTGAAGTGGATAAAAAAATGAACATAATTATAATACACATCCAATGATATAACTGTGCCATTCAGCTCAGGTGAGATGTATAGGAGTGTAATATTAACTTGTCATCTGTCACTGACAGAACAGGTGATACATCTGGTGTTCTGTCGTTTTGTCAGATTTTCCTACCATAGCGATCCATCCTACCACATCAAAACCCAACTGCGGGTTTCTGCTTCGTGTTTGTACATAAAATAATTTAGTGTAACTTTGCAGAAGATTATGGCAATAGTAGAATGATTTGACAGTCAAAAATCATAAATGTTACTGTAAACAGTTCTCATTACTGCTAACAAATAGTCAAAAGAAGGAATTCTACTTGCAAAAGGTAAAACATTATGAGTGTGTTGTTCAGCTTGACAAAAACAACACAATATTGATGTGCGCATGTGCAGTAAGCCCCGGTAGGACAATCTGATGGATAGGATGAAATGTCAGGACACCGGCTGTATTGATCTACAGATCAATAAATCATACATGTTTGATTTCAGAGTTCATAATCTGGACCCAGTTGGACCCTTGGTCAACAGGTTGACCAAGTATGCCGATGTTACACAGATGACACTTGGCACTGACATTTTTCTTCTGAAGATAACAGCCTTTTAAATGGCAGTAAGATTATAATCCTTTCACTATAAGAACCCTTTAAAGTAAAAATCAGGTTGAGACAAAACAGAAGCAGTCACTTAAATACCCACCTGCTGTGAGGAGATAATGGGAACATGTCTCTGCACCTGTCAGAATGTTTGGAGATCTGGAACTCCCCTCTTTTGTTATGGTTACTTAAATAGCAACAGTGTGATGGTCAATAGGAAATTGTCAACTGGTAACTACTTAACACTATTGGTGCTTTACAACAGTAACGAAGAGGAAGAACAGCAATTAGAACTCTACTATTAGAACTCTCTCAGTATTTCAGATGTCTTGGGCATTAAAGAAAAATTGGCAGCAGACTTACACATTTGCCAAAGTATATGTCTTTTGATAATAAATGGGATGGATATGTAGAATTTGATTTGTTTCAAATAGCAATTATAGAATACCTGTAATTGGTCCATAGTGTCTGTGTGCTTCATCTTCTCCCTTGCTGATAGTAAGTGCTCCAGGCGCACAGCAGTCTGCGCGCTAGACTGGCACGAAATCATTACGTTAATTTCTTGCGCCTGGACATTTCAAAAGGGGAGATCAGAATCTTAAAATAAGTGCCACGTTATAAATGATTTGAATACGCTTCCAAACAATTGCTGCAACAATTTGAATTCTGCACATTACTGCAGAAAAGCAAATAGAGTATATACTGATAAAAATGAATTATTAAAATACCCTGCCCTCAGGTATTGATAGCGCAGCTTCAGGCTAGTGACACGACGCCGAGCTTCGGCGGCCTTTAATTGCGCGATGAGCTGACGTTGACGATCAGAGTCAGCTGCGCGTGCGGCGACAGCTGGGCTGCAGGTCTGCCGGGATTTTTGTTTATTCAGGTGCGCGCGCACGCGCTCTCTGGCCGCTGCCATCCATCTCTGCGCGTCTTTAGACGGTTCGTCGTATGCCTGCTGTCGAGCTCCCTGCTGCGGGCACATCTTCACAGTTTGCCCTCTGTCTGATTTTCGTCCCGCCATCTCTCTCTCGCATTTTAGGTTACTGTTGTCGGCGGTGGTTTAAAAGAAAAACAGCAAACATGTTATTGCGTAAAGCTTTTAAAGAAGAGGAAGGTTCGTTTTAAGGTTCTATTAAGATACAAAGTAAAATTTAGTAGGTAAAATTTAGGCGCTTTTCTTGCCAACTTTAATTTTTTTGCTGTGCCACTTTTTTGCATAAAAATGGTAAAATTAGCCTATAATTTATTAATCTAAATAATGAAAATCATAGAAAAACGATATTGGATGAATATTTCACACTACTCTAAAACTTTGTACCTTCAGAAAGTCACATAAGTTCCTGTCTTTGACCGCTGAAGAAGTAAACAGACAATGTTTACTGATGTAGTCATGGTGACAAGATCTTTGTCTTGCAAACAAAAGGAAGGAACATGTTAATCTATACCATAAATGTGTCAAAACAATGAGATTAGATTGCTTGATAACTTGAAAATTTTGTATAATGTTTTGACATCTCCAAATTATTTTACTGTATATGCTTTTTTATACATAAAACATGACAATTCCACAGTATTATTTAATGTACTTCAGAATATCATGGTAAATTAATATTGTTAGCCCTCAGTATCATGTATTTAGAACAACTTAGCATGGTATTACCATCTGAAACCATCAACATCTATCAAAGTGACCTAATAACATTTTGAAGTAATCATGAAACCAATAAAGTGTACAATAAATGCAACAAAGCAATATAAAAGAGAGGTTTGCATGTTTTACACTATTCGGCTGGGTGACATGTTACTGGAGAGGGAGGGACAGGCTATTGGCACGGGTCCCAGCTCCTCCTTACAACAGGTGCTGAGAAGATGAGGCATGTGACACACATTGCCTGCTGTCATCCTGTTCTGCAATGAGTAAACAGCCACGAACAGGAATTCAAACATACTCCCACTTCCTGAAAATTAACTTCTGTACACACACCTGCATGTTTCTTGTCACCTTCCTCCTGTGGGTTATAATTGGTTCACTGTGAGCACTGCTGCAGGGAAATTGCCCTGGCTGCTCCTGTCTCCATGCGATTAACATTGATCTCTGAGTGCTATTCAAAGTTCAAGGTCCTCCATCATTATAGATCCAGCAGTATCACAGTGATCTCTCTATGTGATCTCTACATTTCAATACAATTTAGTGTCTATGTGCGTGATAATTCTTTTGGTGGTATTGACGCAGATATACTGCAGTGCTCCCCACCCTTTGGAATTCAGTCATAGACTCATTCAGAGTTTTGCGCTTACTGTTTTATATCACATCTAATCTCTATGTATGTTTTAAATTGTTCTAATGAAGAATTTGTTCCAGTCAAATCATCCAATGGTTTTAATAGTTTAAATAGTGAAGTTATAGACAGTTATGTTAAGAATAAAAATTAGCTTTAAAAACAGTTTATGCAGACTTTAGTTAGAATAAATGTTTGAGTCCCCGATTCATTTTTCTATCATGGCTAAACAAATACGCTTTAACAATCCTTTTTCTTTTACCACCTCGTCAAGCTCAACTGAGGCAGTTTTATTGATTTATTAAAACTGACAACCACCCATTGACAAGAATACACCTGCAGGTTTGTTTAAGAGTCTGATGTGATGACATTGTTTGTAAAAAAATTCTGTTGTCCTTGCTTAATGGCCGTGAGGGTGAAACTGTTCTGTCCTTTTGTGTGTCTTTAGAGGTTTGTATTGCTAGTGTATGTCTAGCAGTGTTCTCTCTCTTTCTCTCTCTCTCTCTCTTGCTCTGTGCCCATGAAGTCTCTGAAAGCTCTTGAAAGGAAAGCTTTTATTAATATCTGGACATTCTCTACACCAGGCTAGGAAAGAATGAAGTTTAGACACATAAGTTGTAAAAAGATTTGCAGTTGCTGGAGTGCTTGTGTAGACTTTCTTAATACAGTATATAGACAGCCACAATTCCTATTGCAGGCTGCTTAGCACTTGTATGTATACGTATGTATTTATGTGTGCTCTTCAATATATAATATAACTAATGTTTGTCCGATAAAATGTTTCTAATTTAATCCAATGAACTGTTACTAATGTAAATTAATGTATGTAATTGTATTTATATAAAATGATTTGGTGACCTCTGAGTGACACCTGTGACAAAGCATGACAAAGCAATAAAAGCTTGTTGGCTCAACACATGTTCCTGTTTCCATGTGCTGTGGTGGGATTCACTTTGAACAATCCAGTCAACCCTATCGGAAATAACCGAGTGTACACTCTACCACCTTTTCTCGTTGAACACCCTGTTTAGAAGTCAAATCATAAGTAAACCACAAATGCTGTTTCATGTTAATTTCGCCAGACTCCACCCCTCACCCCAAACAGCTCACAGGAGTGTTGTAATCTGTGCACATTTGCATGTAGGGCACCATGGGGAAAGTACAAAAAGGGGTATCTATTTTTAATATTGTGCATTGAAAAACCCAGCGCAACTTTAGTGTCCTTATGACCTCTCGGAGCGAAGACATCATTTGATGCGTATGTAAGAGAAGTACATGACTGCAGGAGAACAAGGCTTTTAATGGCCTGCCTCCGGAGAAGATCATTGACCTTTAGGAAGAGCACAGAGGAAGGTAATGATTTATAGACCAGAAGAAAAAAAAATGTTCTTCAGCATTAAACTTTAGTTGTACTCTTGACACTATATCGCATTTTGTCTGTCAGATTTCACTCAAAATGAGGTCTTGTTTAATTTCTTTTCCCTTAATTACTTCACTTATCTCTCAAGCAGCAGTGACAAATGAAGCAATCTTTGCAAACTAATGTCTGCAAATGTGAAATGTGCAAATTGGTCCCCCGAGGTGAAATGTGACCCTGAAAAGTGTTCGGTGGAAAATTGTATTGCTTCTGTGGAGCTCTTAAATGGGTTTGCCACAGTCACTCTTCTCTTTGACATGCTAAAATCTGTTCCTACCGGCCACAAGCTCCAGATGACTAGCATGCCAAAGGAAAGAACGTGAAAAAAATTGAGTGGACAGGATACAATTAAAGTCATAGCCAACTGCTCTATGGCCTTGGCAGTGAAAAGCTAGAAGGTGTCCAGATTTCACTTTTCATTTGCTGTAGAATGCAAGTGATGATAAATATGAGGACAGACAAGGTCTAAAGTTATTTCATGTGAACCCAGACACATCACACTCATTGGAGCTGTCAGCCTTGGGTGTCCCAGTCTGTCTGTCTTCTCTCTTTCTCTCTCTCTCACCCTCTGCACTTTTTCTAATTAATGAACACAATGACTTAATCTTTCCCTCAAAGTAATATGAATTCTTTAAGTGTGTAGCTGTGTCCCAAATAATGGATGACACACTATGCACTTGTCGCATACTATATATTTGCACTCAGCCATCCAGTATCCAATGTATTTTAGAAGTGTAGTGTTTCTCCCAATGCAGCTGTTAAAGGAGTCATATTATGAGTTTTTATGTTTTCCTTGTCGTTTACTCACTCACAAAATGATTTTAACTAAAAGAAAAGGCTGATCCAGACCTGCTGAAAACACACATCGACTTGTTCCCACATTCATATATCACAGTGTGCGAATATTTAAATAATGTCGCCCAAATGTATACGCAAAGAAAGAAAGCGTGGCTTCAGTTATCGCAGTTGTGGCGCTTATGGCGCGCCCAAAGGTCCAAAAATAAGATGCGCTGCGGGAAGTCACTTAACCATAGCCAATAGAGTTTTTCACCGATAAGCCGGTGCTGCCCACTGAGGAGCGAACGACGGACTTTCCCAACTCCGCGGATGACTTGAATCAGGGTCTGTAAATATGTTGTTTGACTGATCAAATGCGGATATTTGCCTTTTACAACCCATTGTGTCAGGCGCCTAATCGGAATGAAGTGCGATTTTCGGAAGGACTGCCTTTGTAGAAATACACACGTTTAGAGGGGCGGGGCATAAAAAAAGCTACAATAATGCATCATAATGTGAAAAAGAAAAAAAATGTTTTTTTTTAACTTAACCCATGTTAACATATTATATTACAGCCAATACACAAAATAATAGTGAAAAAAGCATAATAAGAAAATAGCATATATGACCCCTTTAACGTTCGACTGCATGGAGTCATTCACACTTTTCAGTTTGAAGTAAATATTGATATACATTACATTACAATACTTTAATACTTTAGTTTATTAGTTGAAAGAGTTCATACGTCTCTTTGGATTTTCCACTGTTTGTACTACAAGATGGCATAGAATAGTGCACTAGCTTTGTATATTAAAATGTAAGTGGTGTTTGTCCTAAACAAACATAGTAAACAAACAAAAATAGTGTTTTATGTTAGGTGCTAGATGTAACTGGTGATCTGTGTGGTTGGCAGGGTGTTCTTGTGGCTAATAGGTAGTTGCATACTGGCCTAACTCAAAAACATACTTGAGTAAATAAGTAAATGAGTTGAGTAAATAATGACAGAAATGTAATTATGGGGTGAATCGTCCCTACACACAGTATACAGTACGTTTACGTATAGTAATCGAGCACAGTTACTCAAGTTCATTAGATTTTTGTGCTTGCAATAACAAATGTGATACTTGCTTGAACTATGCAGATAACCTTAAGAGCGGAAGAGAATTTTAAACATAACTGTTCATTTATATCTTTGTTTTGGAAGGATGAAATATTGATTGTTACAGCGAATGTTTATTTGTGCATTTGCATGTGTATCTTTCTCTGATCTCTCTTTCCATCTCTTCACATTGAGATGTCTGTGTATTATATTTTCATCTTGATAGCTGGCTTGCTGTTGAACCCAGAGAGAGGGTCAACCGCTGCTTAGCTGAGCCTGTAGCATCTCTTTGTGCCTTAACGCACACTTCAACAGCTCACTTGGCTTTGCCATTGCCCTTTAGAGTAGCCATTTATGTGGATGGATAGATCAGAAAAGTGGGAGCATTTGAAAGGAGAAACAGGGGCAACGATAACACAGCGCGTCTCTGTGGCATCCTGAGGTATTTTAAGATTGAAATTCTGTTGGAGAAGATGATGTGGTCTGTCCTCTTGTCACCCTCCGCTGTCTGGACTCTAAAACTCTATCTGTCTTGCCAGCTGCTCCTTGTGTGTATTTAAGCATGCCTGTGTTTGCCAGTATGTGTGTGTGCATGTGTTAGAGATAGAGTGTGATTACTACACAAAGATTAGAAACCCAGAATTTCTGGTGCTGTCATCTCAGACCTGATCATAAGTCTTGCGCACATGTAAAACTGAGGCCATGAGACAGTAGTTATTGTCTAAAAGTGGTTCCATATTGACTGGGTGAATGGTGATTATTTGTTTTACTCAGCTTGCAAAAGCAAGGTGCAGATTTCTTGAGGTGATTTCTGTTGTCATGTTGTTGTTGATGCTGTTGTTATAGTATCACTGTGTAAAGCTTGTATCCACCATCTACTTGTGGTCACTTTCAGCCTTTTAGTCTATCAGTTTGCAAGAGAGTTAGATTAAAAGAATAAAGAAGGAAAAAGAATAAACTAGTTATTGTCTGAAGCAAATGGAAGTGATGTTGCTGGTCACACAATTGTGATGTTGACTAGCCCCACGATTTGTGGTTCATTTATTTTTAAAGTGCAAACAATACTGAAGTTTAATACTTAAGGGTTTGGAGTTTGAATCCACATGCTTGAATCTCCAGCTCTTTGTATGAACAAAAAGCTATTTTGGCTTCAAATTAAGATATTTTGGTGTTACTAATTTTGAACCACAGCCACATAATATAGCTGTAGAGAAAGACACTGTCACTGCTAGTGCTGAGATGGTGATGCTTTAATACATTTCTAGTGGTGACAGATGTGGGTATCTTGCTGCAGGTTGAAATAAGCAGGATGATTTAAATGTGTCACACGCCACCATCCCATTCTGATCTGATTCCAAAGAACATTTCAAGGTTGCAACCTGTCAGTGGAATCTGTTTACTGTAGATAGAGAGGAACTTGTTCCAAAACTCAGTGGGCTACCTCTGTAGGCAGCATTTCAAGGCACCATACAGTAGGTGTGCTCTTGACGTGAAGGCTGAACAAAAAATTTGGCAGCTAACTAATATGTTACTACCTGCCATGACACCTCGTTTATGGAATTCAGAAACAGCATTGCATGTATTATTTAAAAAGCAATCCCATAATGCATTGTGACGAGCTCAGTGAAACAGTCACTTTAAAACACAGAATCATTCAAAAGTTCAAATAAGGACAAGGAATGGTATTTGTATGATGAGCAGGAAATGCCTAAGTAGAGCATTTTAAATCAATCACTTATGAGGGTCCGTTTCAGTTAGAATGCTGCCATAGAAATCACCTACCCACATAGACAGTAGGCAGCAAGTAGGTTTTGTAACAGCTTATACGCCTTAGCATTGACACCCACAAGTGTTAAACTGGTGAGCTTTAGGAAGCAAACCATGTGGACTTTTCTGTGCCTCATTTTTGCGTAAATGATTTTACTCTACAGAGAAGAAGATCCAGCCTGGCTTCAGCATTGAGCTTTGGATCATGGTTGAGCAGGTTCATGTTTACCATTTGCGGCTAGTTGTTTGCTTTTAATGATTTATATTACCTCCAAGCCCTTGGTTGGAACAACCTTTGAGCTCTCAGGGGTTCAGCATTGCCCAGTATTCAACAGATCTTTAGAATCCATACAGTAGCTCCATGATCCGCCTCAATTTATGAGCTCGATCAGGGCTGCCTGGTTCTGCCCTGGAGATTCTTTCTGCAGAGTTTAGGTCCGACCCAGGTCTAATAATTTTACCTTTATATAATAAATCCACAATCTGTAATTTTCAAGCCACCCTTGAGAACTCCGTTAGCTGGTTAACGTGTTTTATTAGAGCTGGGATCAAACTATAGGAAGCAATCTTTGTGAAAAAAACTTCAAGTGTCACAAAAGTTATCAAAATTTGTTCTGTTTAAACATCCTGACCAGCCTGAAATTGCTTAGCCAATAGGGTGGGTTAGGGGCGGGACTATCTTTGATCAGCCAATGATAGACAACGAGGAAACTTTTTAAAGAGTAAACTTCTTAGAAAAGCCGTTAGTTTCACAATTTTGTTTAGTGTTGTAGATATGTACACAATTTATTACACCTATAACATTTGTAGTTTCGACTGAATCAACGCCAGTTTCAGGCAACAAAACTGCCTAATACAACAGAGTTGCAAAGCAATTAGACTGTAGATGGATTACATTGTACCAGAGATCCAGCATTGTAGCGTCGTAATTGTGGATGATATGTGGGATTATTCTGTGCTAGAGAAAAACGGAAATAGCTGAAGTGAAACATTGCCAAACAAGTGGGTGTTTAAAGAGAAGATTAATGTTAGAGTGCAAAAGAGTACAGCCAGATAGAAACAAGCAAAGCCTGCAAAACCCAGACAGATGAAACAGATGCCAAATATGCCATTTCACAGTTTACAATTACCATGCAGTTGATTAAATGTTTTTGTACATTTTTATTTTTTGCAGGAGTATGTGCTATAAAGAACCCACACAGAATGTTAATAGTGGTAGATTGTGCACTTTGAAAAAAGTATGCATGCGGTGGAATGCCTCCAGTGAAGAACTGGAAGGAGACAGCGCTTCATAGATACTCACTGTTTTCTTCATCAAATCGCATGTGAAGTCATTCTGGCCTCAGTGGGTCAGATTTTCTTCTGTCAGCCGGCTCTCTTCCTGCATTAACATTACTATTAAACTTTACCTTTGAATTTTTTACTGCATTTTTTCCTCCTTCTCCTCCTAATTTATTCATACCAGCCATCAGATGTGCAGTTGTGTAAATATGAGCTAATTGTCAGTGACAAGCTTTTCCACCTGCACTGTGTTCCATTTCACGGCACGTCTTGAGCTTTTCCTCGCTATTGTTCTCCTGAATTTCACTGTTTATGCTTCATAAATCCACATGAAAAAATATTATCATAGAGTCTGATGTACGCAATTAATGTGTGCATTTCTGTAGTTTTTGTTTTTCTTTATATAATTTCCTAAGTTATATTTTTGCTTATTAAAACCATGTGCATTGTAATATAATGATAAACGCAATTTAATTTATACTGGTGTTTCATGTTGAGTTGACAAGTTCAAACCAGCCGCTACATCGAATGCTGTTAATTGCTTGGTTTCATCTTATATCATGTTGCACTGGGTAGTGCCGCCCACTTTGGTTCCACTCTGGTTCCACTCTGGTTCCACTCATTGGTTTAAGCTCTTACCTCATAATCAGATGCAGTGATTGGCTGTTATTGTGCACCATCGCTCAGTGATGGATTACCTTACCTTATACCTTACCTCTCCATCTCATTCAATCCTAACTTCCCAATTGAAGTCACGTTTTGTTGGTTGCTTTATAAATTGCTACACACCTGTAATTTGTTCAGTCTTAAACTCAGAATCTGTTCACAGATGATGGATGTCTTTAATACTTTCTGAATGTTGCTTACATCTGTTCAGGCAAAAAAGCAAACCACTGACACGCCCTGCAAAAAAAAAAATACAGGTCTTGCGTAAATACCTTGCAACTGTTCCCCCTAAAGCAATTTGTCTGCTTGCTTTTATGTAGTATCATTTCTGTCAGCACAACTACTGTCAATGATTTATTAACAATTACAATAATTAAGTTTAATGTTATGGAACTGTTCTGGGCAGAACTGTCCAGCCATCCAGCCTTACCTGGACTGTGCGGGAAGCCCAGCGATTCAATTACCCCTGTATAGCTATGTTTCATTTTGGGAAGGCTTGAGTCCTTGTGTGTTATAGAACTTCGTTTGTTTATGTGTGTGTGGTGTGTTTGTGGTGTGTGTGTGTGTGGTGTGTGTGTGTGGTGTGTGTGTGTGGTGTGTGTGTGTGTAGCGTAGCGGTATGTTACCAGACAGGTGATGTATGGCCCTGCTGCACAAATAACGTTTTGCTTTTCTCTGTTGCCTGGCTGTGTTAAAAGCACTTCATACATCATTGCCAGCAAATACGACTGAAATTCAAGGAAAAATGTACCATAACAATACAGAGCTTTTTTTACAGTATATAATTTTGTTATTTAATAAAGAATGAACGTTTAGCATGAATTCATGTGTTTAATAAGGGCATTGTTACTGGATATTATAAGCAGAGGTTGTTGAGGCATGAGATTTACTGTATATATCTAGGGACCCACATTTCTGAATGTGAAAGATTGTCAAGTGTGCCACACAAAAAGAGCTTTTTTATGGTAGTTCAGTGTTCAAAAGACTTGTCTCATGCTTGTCTCATGTGCTTTGTGACTGCATCTGTCTTGCCTGGAGAAATGTCACATCAGCCAACTAACTTCTGCAGGGTCTTTTCCTCTATATGAAAGATAGATGGACCAGGTTGAGGTCATGCTGGAGTTGTGTGGCTCGCTGTGATTGTGTAGTGGTCAGATGGTCGTGTTGTCGAGCAACATTAAGGGTTTGCGACAGCGACTGATTGAGTTTGATTGTTGTAGACTGACATACCTTGGCATGTGTCTCTTTCTCTTCACCTCTCCCATTCTGTCAGCTCCAGAACATCTCTCAGTCTCTGGCCATACAGCGCCTGTCACACACAGATACTGCTCAGTTATAATATTACCATAATAAGGGAATGCTTGGACAATGGGCGGTAACATTCTACACTGTCTTCTGCTTCAGCCGAGGTGGCCTTCTCCAAAGAGCCAAGTCAGGTAGTGTCCTCTGTACTGTGCTGTACTTGAAACTTGCTTGCTTTCCTGATCTATTTGTACAATGCAAGACAATATGTTTGTATAACAATAAATGTTTTCTGAAGATGCCTCTTCTGCTATTTATGCATGGTTGAGCCAGCCGCTCCATCAGGCAGCATTAATGTTTGGCATCAGCATTAATGTCTGGCATCATGTGATTATTAATGTCTGGCATCATGTGATTATTACACTGTACCATTGACCTGTGCGACTGAAGGGGGCAGAACAACCGTGCATTTGTTTGTTATGTCTCCCTCATGTCCCACACCATTATTGGGGAGAGACTTAATGTGCAGAATGAATCTCAGTTTAATCTCTAACCCTGACAGGTGCAGAAAGTGGAAGATCTAAAATCTGATGGCAAGCTTATTTGTGATGCAGCATTAGTTACTGAAATGTTGGAAGCAATTCTTTCACCCTCTAAGATTGCAATCTGTACGTGTGCTGCACATACCAACTCTCATGATCCTGTTTCAACAGGAAATGCTCAAGCGAATGCAGCTGCAAAACTGCAGCTCTTCAAACTACAGAAACTTGTGTTTCTATATCTGAACAAGCTAATGATTCCATTTCTTCTTTACAGAGTACGCAGCTGAGTCAGAGAAAGCTCTGTGGAGATGTTGCAATTGCTCTGTTGTTGAAAGCATTTGACGCAGCTCTGATGGTGGATGTTTTGTTTGCCAAGAATTTCTTTCTACACGATGCCAAATTGACATATGGGTTGGACCATCAAAAGGGGATGATAAAACAATTAACAGCCTCATGGTTCATGAAAGTTGACATAATTTGCAAAAATAATTTGCAAAAGGTGTGTCACTTGTGCAATGCAAAATGTGGCAAAGGGAATACAAATGTCCTAAGCATCACACCCACCACCAACGGGTCACTTCGACCACCTGATGATGGACAACATCCATCAATGAGTTAACATCATGTGAAAATAAGAAGTACTGTTTGGTGAAGGTGAATATGTGGTAGAAGTGGATTGAGCTGTTGCCAGGAGCCGTTGATTCAGCTGTGCTTGCTTTTCATTTCACTGGCAGGACATTTCACAACCATGAAGATGAACTTGTGGGGTTTTTACCTGCAGCAGGTTTGAGGTTTGAGCTCTCTAGATTGAAGCCAACAGTGAAAGTGACATGTTTTTGACAGTTATGGTTACCCATAACCGAAATGTGATCTCTGCATTTAACCCATCTTTAGTGAGGAGTGAACACACACTGCAAGTCGTGAACACACACACACACACACACCCAGAGCAGTGGGCAGCTGTCCCTGCAGCGCCCAGGGAGCAATCGGGGGTTTTAGCAACTTTTAGTTGCTACCTGTCGGCGCTGGAATTAAACCAGCAACCTACTGATTACAAGCCAGACTCACTAACCAGTAGATCACAACTGCCCCAAGCACATAGACAGTGGATTGAGCTAGAAGAACTGTTTGAGTAAAGCCAGCCAAGATACCAACCCTGTATTCCAGAAAGTCATGGCATTCACCAAACAGAAACAGCTTTAAGGGCCCGGATAAGAGGTAATACATGGGGGTGTACAGACAGAGACATGAAAGTGACATTGACAAGGGCACAATTTAAAGATCAGGGCAAATACTAGTGTGCTGTTGACAAGGGGGTAAGAGACTATTATCAGCAAGTGACACTGGTCATCAGCCCCAGGGCACCAGAGTTGATCAAGGAGCTACTGGAGGGCCTGTCACCAGGGACGGAAAAGGAACTAACAATCACAGATTTGTTCACTTATATGAGAATGGCCATAACAGCACTACCTCCAGCAAATAACTAATGGTTTGATTGGCTAAGAAACTTATGGGGTTGATGGGGATACTGGTTGTTTTATACAGTGTTGCCCATAGCAATAATTATACTGCTGATTACCATGTTTCATACAGTGTGTCATCTTTGATGAGTAGGTTAATCAAACTATGTCATACCAACTTTTAAACATGAGCGTAGAGGTCAGTGTCTCAGAAAAAAACAGCCTAGGTTTTCAGACTTCAGCAATGAGGAGCATAAGTATGATGTAATGTTCAGAATCTATTGTAAAGATGTACTGATTTCTTATTCTGATGGTTATCAAAATGTGATAAAAAGGGGGGAGATGTAATGGAAATTTTTATCTTTAGAATTAACTTTTTATGATAAGTTAGAACTGTTTTGTTAGCTTACTATAGATGTCTTCTCTTTTCAGAGAATTGTTCACCCCACCCTGTCTATAGAGGAACAGTTATAGGACTCTAAGAATGTTTGCTAAGGTCTGAGAGAAAACAACTCCTTAGAAGGCAACAGATTAAATAGTAAGATATGATTGGTTAACAAGGTCCTAGACGAAAGTGGCAAGAGGATGTAGAAGTTATTATTGCTGTTCACACTCTGCAGCCATTCTATAAGACTGTTGACCTTTCTTACAAGAAATAAAACAAACCTTTTTGTCTCTTATTTATTTTACATTAAAATATAATTTAAAAAAATGTTATTATTTTATTAAGTAAGGCTGTACAACACACTGTAAAATCAAATTTGTTGATCATAAAGCTGAATACCTACAATAACATTTTTCTAATTCATTATGCATTCAGATTTTATGACCTTATACTTCACCACGTGGAATGTTTGTACCTCAAATCATTGCAAAGCAGGACTATTTAAGCCCAGTGTGAAAAGACTAAAGAATTGTGGAAAAACTTCAAAGAAATGGTGACCAGTTGCCATTCATCTTTGTTATTTTTCAACTACTCAAAATGCATTTCAGTGGAGCCATTACATTTATCTTCAGCCTCCTGCCAGTCTGAGGCCTGCAGGCAAAAGACATGCTATTTAATTTCAGTGCTCACACACCTGATTTAAGCAATTATTAAGCTCTTCTTTGGCTCAATTGGATTTATTTGGCAGGGAAAACAAACTGTCCACAGTTCCCCAGAGTGGCCAAGAGAGACATACCTGTTATTTTATTCACTGTCCAAAATGTGTCTCGGGGGGGTGTTTCTGACCATCTGTGAGTTTCTGCCATACACAGGGGAATCTGTTTTGCATGCCAGTTTCTGTTATAATCAATCTGTTTAGCTTGGTAAGTTAGTATTAAGACTTTTAACTATAAATTTACATTTAAAATGTCTGAGGAGCTTGTTTTGTTTGTTTGTAGTTTATTCTAATACTGTTATATAATGAACTCAAAGCCAATGTGTCAGTGAGTCATTCACTTGTTCTTGAGAGTTTACCGCAGAGGTGGGTGCTTTCTCCGTTATTTGAAAAACAGTGCTGAAATAACCACAAATTACAGTCTGCAGAAGAAAGAATTATGTGGAATTTTCTTTATCCTGTGAGAAATCATTGAAAGTAATAAATGTATTCTGGGTGATAGATTGATCGTTTTATTCTGTTTTTCAATTCAATTCACAGCTTCACAGTATTGATGGAAGATAATTTCATGGGCATTTTTCTTTCCTGTCTGAATCTAACCTGCTTTTATACACACAGAAGATACAGCAATTATTCAAAACATTTTATCTTAAGTATTGCCTAGTAAAACTCCAAAGATAATTAATTAAAATCATATTTCTAGGCATTACTCAAGAGCTGTACAGGCATTCAAAAGATTAACTGCTTGTTAACTAAAGCACTGAATAATTAGGGGGTAAAATCATTTGGCTGCTACTATGGGTCTTGTTGTACAGTGAAGTAAACATTCAAAAAACAAACAAAAACTCTCTGTGTACAAGATAAGAGAGAGAGGAAGGGTAAACTTGAAATATTTCAACCTTTGATGCAAAGTGTACATTTACCAAACCCTGTTAAATGTAGGTATTTAGCAACCTTTTTTTCTGGTTACAATATATGATCTGCATCTTAACATGGAGTTTAGCATTTGTAAACAGCCCAGTGATTGTGTTCAGTTTGTGATATTACAGCCTTAGATGCTCAGAAACTCTAAAAACGTGCTATTGTCTCATATAACTTTCTTTTTTCATCAAATTCTTTATTTTTCCTGTTTGCTCTTTGGGGCACAAGATTAGTTCTCTTATCTACAAAAGCATGCTAACATTTTCAGAAACAGCATAATAGCAGCTAAATAGCTTCTTTTGTGTTCAAAATGTGTCACTGGTCTGGAATGAAACAGCTTCTGTGTATTTCACATTTTGTTTTCATTTTGTGTGATTCCACATACACACACACATTCAGTATTCATTGTGTGCATGCTAACAATCTCAGTTTATGAATTACGCTGTATACAGACTGTATTGTACTATAGTGACTCTTGCCCTCTCTCTCATAATGCCAGTTTTTCTTTTTAGTCCTATTTTGCACACAGTGTTTATCTCCCTCTGGTTTCCTCTCTCTGTCTTTTGATCCCTGCCTCCCTCCCTCTCCTTTTGCTCAGCGGGTCTCCATTGTATATCATCCAGACTATCGGCTCTCCAGAGCTTCGAATGTTACATCGCTTTAGCTTTAGAATCCAATTCATTTTAGAAGAGTTTAGATAAGAGAATTCCTCCCCTGAGATTGAATTAAGGGAGTCAGTTGTGACCCATGTTTGATTTAAATGACATCCCATTCATACGATAAGACCTCAGGGTCAGTGGCTTTAAGAACCCAGTCCCGTTCTAAGCCGTCTGGTTTTTACCATGGGTGGGAAATGACATTTTTTTGCATGGAGGCTTTATCCATAAGGTTACAGGGCTTGTTTTTTGCCTGGGATCTGAAATTTTGCCCTGGCTCATTTTGGCTTTGTGTAATGCAAATTAACAGCAAAGTTGATGCCAGAGGAATATTAAATGCTCAACCAAAAATGTTAATCATCTGCTCGCTCTCACGTATGACATGTATGTTTTTTTTGTTCCCAGCTGGAATAAAAAAGATACTTAGCACAATGACAAATCAGTTTTTTTCTCCAAACAATTAAATTGAATGGGGACCAGGGACAGCTGTTGCACCATTCACTTTCATTGTATGGAAAAGAGCAGGCTAAAAATTATGTTAATACTGTTGATAACTAGTGTTTTGTTCCAAGAAAAAGTTGTATGGGTGTAAAACAATTTGAAACAAATTATTTTTTTGGGGAACTTTCCCTTTAATGTTACAGGTAGAAAATGTTTTGATTCTGTTTGTTGTGAATGAATGTAGCCTGGTAAGAACTTAAGCTTATATTTTGACAAAAATTACTATTTCTTGAATATTTAATTAAGAACATGAAGTTGGAAGTAGTGTCACAGCCTGTCAAAATCTATTCATAGTCTTTTCATTGGTTTGGTTGTAGATGATGTAGCAATTCTGTAATGCAATATCCGTTTCATTTCTCCTCTATTCTTATGAAACAATGAGGCTGATTTTTATTTTTTGCACTGCTCAGTCTGTCCCACATGATGCATTAATGCTGCAATATCCCATAAATCACTGTTACACTGCAATCATGGATTTACACTTAGAGGAAATGCAGAAATACTTTCCCTCTAGTTCTTTTTTTGGAGAAGAGCCTCCTTCAAACACGGTACTTCAAATTAAGGATTAGTTTCACTAGGCGCCTTTCAGATAACAGCCAGATTCTGAGCGGAACTGATTCCCGTTCCAGCATCTGGAATTCGGGAGATGCCGAGAGTGTTAGTGTGGCCTTGAGATTCTTCTTCAAGTGTGCTATAGAGAGGAAGAATTTCAGCAGATTTTATCATACATACATATACGAATATAAGAATTCACAGATGAATAGTACAGTGTATTGATCAGTGCCAAATTTTATGTGATTTATATGTTTTACAGGTATATTTAATAGGTATATTTTAATGTAATGAATGTTTTTCCATAGTTACAGTTATTTATAAAAGGATGCAGTGATTAGTGTATTTTGAAGCATTAATTATATCTTAATAATGTATGATGTTTATAGACAGTGTTACCCAATTAATTAATTTAATCAAAACTGTTTCCACTTGGCTAAGGATCATAACAGCATAACTGAGATCGTTTAGTGTCACTGGTGTCTGCTTAACTTTGTTTTGTTTGGCATACAACAAAGAATATATATCAAACATTATATTGTTCTGAAGTATGAAAACACCATGAGCAAAAACTCTTTCAGTGGCAGAAGAGGTATAAATAATGAGAACCATTAAAAACAAGAAATACAACAACAATAAAGACTCAAGTGTTATGCAGTATATACAAATTGTTATTAGCATTACAATTTGAGAGAGAAGTTAAATTCAAAAGTTATTATAAATCTCAGAACTTTTTGGTGTTTGGAACATTTTCCTTTAAATAACAACATCTGAAATTCTATATTTTGCAAGTCTTTTTATTTTCCATATCCCAGAGCTGGAGTTACTGACACTGATATAACACCTCAATCCCAGAAGACACCAGAAGACAGAAGGATTGTTGCTTTATTGATTTTTATCAAGTTAATTTCCAACATGATATTTAAATAGTTTTATAAATAGAGCCACATGGGCCAGATCACGTATTGATTGATTTCTAGCTTGTAATAGCAAACCATACAGTACCCTTTAAAGTGCAAGTTGGGATATCGATGTGCCATCTTCTTTCATAGACTGTTGTTTTCAGTACTTCTTACATTTACCAGTACTTTCTGCATTTGAATTTGTTAGCTGGCTCCTGTTTCAACCTGGTATAGCAGAGTCTACAGAGGCATAACCGCACAGCACACAATGAAAATGATTTATTTAGTGGTATAAAAAATAAGAAAATTGAAAAGCTATGGTATCACAGTTTATGCCACTTTTGCATTGAGGTGGGTGAGCAGAATGGTATAGTCATGCTCCACCTGTTTTTCAAATCTTTGCTTTGTTCAGATTTGTAGAAAAAACATCTATCATCGTTCTTTCTGTTTTGTAAGGGATATTTATTAATTTTCAAAAATATGTATTTATTTATTTTGGTTTTATTAGCCAGACATTTCACACCAGCAAATAACTATTTCAACATACAGATGAGAGACAGAAAATGGATGATGTAAGGATGTACTGACCAATGGCAGAGGGAGAGTTTGGAAACCTCTTTGAAAAGTCATTAATTTTGCAGTTGCCTGTGGTGTTGCTAATGGGGCAGAAATTACACTCTTCATCTTTAAAGATTTCTTCTCTAAGTTGAGATGCAGATATGTCTTTATGGTGCCCTGTATTTAGAGATTTATTCTTCTGTGAAGGTCAGCAGTAATATAATGTATAAAAGCAAGTGAGTCTGATTTAGGCTTTGGGCCGAATGCTCAAACCAGCTCAACACCATTACTTACAGAATAAATGCCTTGCTTTGGGACACATGGCCTATTACATACATTGATACATTGCTTTTATATAAGCCAAACTGAGGTAATCTTCTATAGACCTGTGTTTTAGAACTGACCATGTCGCTTTTAAACCTCACTGAAATCTCTTCACTCTCACTATCAGATGACATGCATATAAAACAATGCCAACAATATTCAAATCTTGTTGGAGTAGCTCCATTAACTATTCAAATACTTTTGATGCCCTTGACAAAGGGGATGTCACATGTCAGTATTTAAATTCCCTGACCTGCTCGTTATATATGGACAAAAATACCTTTTAAGTTAGAGCTGACAGGCAGTATTTAAACCCACACTTTTTATTCATATTCTAATGTAAGCATTGTTCAAATACATTTGGAGTGTGCTCTGTTTTAAATGGATTTTATTTTGCTTTCACATTTTCAGAATTAGCCTTCAGAAATGTCCAAAATAACAACCCTGCTTTGCATAAACATGCTTTCCAAACACATGTATATATTTATTTATATACAAGGGCCTTAAAGGATCACTAAAGCCTGACACGTGGACATTTAATCTGGCTTTTAATTTTCGTAGCTGGATTTATTTGTCTTTTATCTAACAGCTCTGTGCACTGGCACCGCAGAGGGAATGAAACAGTGGTTGGCATTCAGCTCTGTGTCTGTCTGAGGTTAATCATTCTGTTGCACATAGTCATTCCTGTTGATAGAAGAATTCTAATGAGTGTGTAAACAACGGTTGAGAACTTCGACTATTGCTCTGTGAGTCTGTTGTCACAGTGTGTTGTAAGAATGTGTGGCCTAAATTCAGTTAAGGAGCTTTTGTGTGTCTCAAGCATTTTTTAAATATAATAATATGGTGGCAGAAGAGTCAACATTCATTGTAGTTGGAACATTTCATGTACATTGTTCACCTCTGTTTATATCTATGATTGTGTGGGCTGGTTCTCTATTTCTGACCAATAAAATGCCCTTTTAAAGTAGAATGACACCCCCTCCTCAATACCACCTGTAACCAACCCCACTTCTCCATTTTAACAGGATCTTAAAGACAGTACAGGAAACTACACATCAAGCATTTTCAACATTATACAGACAAAACTGAATGAAAAACACAGACAGTGTAGTGCCTCAGTCATTAGCAGTAACTTTAGATTTGCTATTTACAGAAGACAGTGTTATTTATACATGTCCCGTGTCCTTTAAGATTGATGTGCCTTCTGTTTGTGCTGCTAGACTGCAACAGATTTTATCCTCCATTTCCACTCTCATTACTGTCACAGTGTTCATGGTTTATGTTTATTGTGAAATACACTGAAGGCTGATAAAGATATTACAAGAACAACACAGTTAGTAGTACATTTTGAATATGTTTTAATAATATGTTTTGTCACTTCCTGGCACTCTTGTTTGCTTCATTCAATTGTCTGCTGGTCTTTGTGAAAGGCTGAAATGATTCATGTATTTCTGTGAGAATATTTTAAGAAAGCCTTATTAGTGGGACACTGCAGCTGAATCTGACAGGTGTACAGTACAATCTTGCTTATCCAAGACTGTAATATTTCTCTGTGTGTTTTCCAAATTACATTTAACCCCTTCACTGTGACTCAGGGATGGACAGATAGGACCTACAGGTTTTCCACTAAGCGCCAAACACTTTGTTGCGCTGGAAACACAGATAAACACTGCTATTTTTGTGGCATGTTTTGTTCTCAAATTGATGCCCTTGGTTTTGCTTTGTCTATCTGGTGGTTTGTGCTGATAATTATGTTATCTGTATGTCTTTCCTCATAAATACTATAAAAACATGTTTTCTCATTTATAACATTACACAACAGTGAAAGTGGGTGATTGACATTTAAGCATGAACATCTTGTAGCAAAAACAAGCCATATTAGTTATCAGATATATTTACCTATAGATACTGTATGTACTGCGTGTATGTAATGGTAAAAAAAGGTCACATTTTACTCTACCTATGTGACGTTGATCTCAAAGACATTCTAAATAAATACCTTTTAAAGTGTTTGATAATGTTGTAGAAATTGTTTATGACATCATTCAGCTAATCTGCCTATAGTACGTTCTCTGTAGTAAAGAACCAATGGCAATTGGATCTTGTAACTGTAAGCAAGACTTCCATTTCTGCCATATTGAGCATTGCAATGTCTCTATCTAAAAGGTGATTGGTTCTTTCTACTGTATAACGTTTATCAATATCACCAAGAGGGTAAGAATGTGGACCCCACTGTTCATACTTGTGTGGGTAAAATGTCAGTGTTTTGCTTAGAGTGCTTTCAGCTGAAGTAAACAGAAGTGAGTAGATTATTGATTTAGTTCAGCTGCTTGAGGCACAGGTGGGTTGTAATTGAAAGACTGAAGTGCTGGCCATAGGCTAGCATCCACACGTTAGCATGACACAGGGCACAACAAATGAACATGAGGGTGTACACACATCACTACATAAGAATTATGTGATAATTATGAGCAATTTCTCCTTAATTATTCCAACTGAGAGACAGTGGAAAGGGTTTTAGAGCAATGAAGTGTGTTAAGATGTGATGTTACTGTATGGCAGAGACTGATCTCATGAATATTAATGAGCTTGCACTAAAGTTGCTAGGTGATATTAGACCTTCCACATTAATATTTAAGAGACTGTTCGGTACCCTGAAAATCACAGCCGCTTGAATGGCGATTATTCCATTCAATTCACCAGCACATAAGAACATGTGACAGTTTATCCTACACCTGCCAAAATACACAAACCCAATAGCAGAGTTTGCTTGTGCAGATGTGTAGAAAACGTAACACTAACCTAAATGAAGCGACTTCTAACACAACAAAATACAACATAAAATGTTCTTTTGTCAAGCTAAGTGGCTGGCTAGCTTGTTTGCTGGTTAACATTACACAAGCTAAATTGTTAAATAAAGATAATGAAAATAAACTTTTTTGTCACTGTCAAGATGTTAAATTAAGGATGTTAAAAAATGCTTATAGTTGTTCAGTATTACTATAATTCTGCACTGTAAAAAATGTTAGTGTTAAAAACTTAAGTCCAATGGCTGCCTAAAATGTTACAGAGTGTGCAAAGTGATTATTTACATGTTCTGTTTGAGCACTACAGAACGTTAGCAGCCTATATCTCTCTGTGATATATCTTGCTTTGATCTGCCCTTGACTCTCTTGGGCTTTGTTTTTCACATTTTATTTGTTAACCTATCAGTTATTAATACCCACTGCCCCTTTATATTACTGTTTTGCCCCATTGTGCTTTAGGCGCCATGGTGATGTGTTTCCATGGGGACCACATCCACCCTCTTATGTGGGAGTCTAGTGGTTCAATGGCCTCAGTGTGTGTGTTATGAAAGGATGTGGGTTTTGGATGAAGTACTCTGGAGTACTTTGGCACCCTGGAGCTCCTCACCCAAGTCACAGTTTAGATTCAGGCAAGAATCCAAAGTCACCCAGTCATGACATTCTGACTGATGCTTGTCTATTACAATGTTTCTAACTTAACAGTCAAATTCCTCTGTTTGTTATTATTGGAGGTTTCTGTCACTGCATAATATCAAGTTCTTTTCTGCCGAAAATAATCATGCATTCCGTTGACAGCCGTGTGACAAATTTAACCAAAACCTTTCAAAGACATTCATGAAATTATTATGTCCTCCACCTTTTCTTAATCGACAACCGGAAGACTTTGCAGCACTGAGTCCACCATTAATAAGTCTTTCCAACACACTCTGCCCATAATTATGTGTCATCAAGTTCAGTAGTTGACTGTTGTAATTACAGCGTCAGACGGGAGCACATACTGTTCCTATGAATAGACTGTGTTGAAGCTTTTGTTATGACTGTATATTCAGCAGAACTTACAAAAAACTTATAGATAACAATTCTGTTTGGCTCTGGATGTTAGGAAACAATGTACATGCAACAGTCAATTATAATCATTTGTGTCTATTGTAGCACATTACTACACATAGACTACATAATTTGTTTGCAGCTGTTAGCATTATACTTTTAGTTTTGTATTACATTTAAGAGAAGTGGATGGTGCATTACAGCATCGTACGGTTAACTTGAGTTGTGTTACACAAATGTCAAAGCTAATTATCAACTAATTGGTAAATGCAGGAAGGTTATATTGAATGTTTTCTTGTCTAATTATACCATCTAATTTCAGTACAACTGTGTTTCCAAAAGTCAGTTTAGGAATAATAATTAAAAACTTGTCAACTTGTAAAAAACAACTTGTTAGTGTTTTGTCAATATTAAGAGAGACAATATTGCATGCTAATGCCTTTGTATTTAAAAAAGACAAAGTTAGGTCAAATAATTATGGCTTTTGTGATGAATAATTGAGATTCAGTTGTAATCCCATAATGAGTAAATAGTTAAGTACTGTGTTTAAAACTAACAGGAGCAATTTGTTGGACCTTTACTACACTTAGCCACCAAATTGGCAGACAAAATTAAAACTGTTTTTAAAAATTAAAACATTTATTTCTCTAGTGTTTATTTCATCTAAACTGATGCTGGTGACCTTTTGAAATTGTAATTAGTCCCTACACCATGACTGTATATACATGAGCTGATCTGTGCCTTGATTTTTAAAACTGAATGAGAAAAACATTATTTTCATGCTTAGGAAGCTACTTTAAAAATGTAGTTTGCCAAGCTACAAGACAGGTGAATTGCCACACTACTGAAAAATGCAGTTAACCTAGCAGCACTGCTACTTTTAGCTAGTTGCCAGCCATTCCTCAACACTGGTATAGTGTGAGCAGACGTCCAGAGAAACACGTGGTTGCACTTCCTGCAGTATGTGTGGCATATTCAGGACTGGAGGAAGTGTGCTGGACTTTCTGTGCTCTCTGAATGAAAAGTAATGGAACAGACATGAAAGACGTGATCAGTACGACAGGACGCTACTGTATTACTGATAGCAGACGAAGCGAGAGCTGTGAGATGAAATGTGTTATGGCTCAGAGTGGAAAATCAGAAAGAGAGCAGAACAGATGAGGCTGGAGACAGGAGAGCTGTCACGAGGAGAGTCACAATGAAAGAAATGAACAGGAGTAGGAAAGAAAGAGAAAGTGCATTAATACACAGTGTGTTGATAATGACTGTCTGTTCAGGAAATGAAGTGGAGGTGAATTGTGATACTGTGTGTGTGTGGAGTCAATTTGGAGCAGATGTGTTTACATCCACCTCACTGATAGCATTTGTGTGTGTTTGGGGGTGTGTGTAAAATGCTTATAAATTATGTCATATTTGTTTATTGTCTTCAATTTGTTCTTTGTAACAGGAGCGTGAGACTGAACCACCTGTGTAATTTCTTCATTCCTCAGTAGCATCTCATTTCTCATAAGTTAACTGACTATTTTTGTGGCTTGTTTTCTTTTCATTGTATTTTGGCTTCATCAGTATTTTGTTGGATATTGTGGAGGTTATGTGGAGGTGTGTATGAAGTGTGTGATTATGTTCCATGAGAGACCACCATCAAGATATCCAATGAATTTTTATATCTACATAAAATCTATATGCTGAGTTCAGTATTTCTTCACCTCTTCTCCTTTCGTATAACTTTCTAACATCTATTTCTGTGAAATAAAGTTACTTTTCAAAGGGTTTACCTTGAACCTCGCTGCTCTTCAAGAAATTGAGACTTTGTAAAACTTTAAATGCGTCAACGTGCTGTGTCGTGGTTGCCTCAGATACTTTTTTAAAAAAAGGCTGATAATTAGAAGTGCTTTGGTCAATCTTCGGTACAATTTCTGTCTCATTCTTGCTGTCCTGAGATAAAATAGTAAGATTAAGCTTTATAAAGCTTTCATTTGTTTTGCCTAAATTAAACGAATAGCACCATTGAAATGAAATATCTGTCAATCTGTATCCGTGTACACTTCCACACAGAGTGAATGCACATTGCCCTTACACTTTATTGCTAAGTGTGTATAAATTTTTTTTGCTTGTTTAAATGATGCATTTTTTGTAGCAGTCAAAAACCCTAGCAACCCCTTCGAGGAAATATTTAATATCTCAGTTATCCTAGACAGAAATGAACTGAAGTGCAAATTGAGACTTTGCCTTAAGCCCTTCTTAGAAATTTCTCCTGAGAAAAAGATTATAATTTGGACAATGTAGATCCCAATTTTAATCTTAACAATGTCACCCACTCTGCCAGATACCAGGCTTGTCAAAGACTGCAATCAGTCTGAGATTTTTACATGAACTCGATCTCATCAAATGTTCCCACGACCAAATCATCCGAAACGATTCTCAGTCTTTGGTGCAAAATCACAGAACTACTCATTCTACCTCCTCAATTAATGTGTCAGCTATCACAAACTTAGTTTACACAGATAATTTTCTTAAAAATCAGAAATTCTGGCAGCCTTGACTCACCCTCTACACAAAAGATGTTAGGCAGTATGTTAGAGACTGTCAGTTTCAGTCAATACTCATTTATATCAAATGTAAAAAACAGTACTTTTTGAAGTTCGTTTTTGTTCAATGAGGACACTAAAATTATTATTCTGGCCAAATGTACTAAAACCATGACTAGAGAGATAGGGTTATGGTCGAATATTTGGACATTACCAGAATATTTGGTTTACTATTGTCAATGTATTAGGTGAGGTGTATATTAAACCATGTTAAGTCTTTTCTTTCTAATAGTTTTTCTTCCTAATTCCCCACATTATGTAAAATGCTGCACATAAACTTTACACTCCTAATCTGGGTTTATCAGCTTGCAGGCTGATATTATTTATTACCAATAAGGTGCAAATTGAACCTTATTGGTGTTGGTGTTTTTTGAAATTATTCTCACACTTAGTACAAAAAGCAACATTAAATATATTTTATAACTGGCATGATATAGGTAAGAAGGTACCTAACATAAAAATAATTATTCGGTTACAAGGGAAGTGTAAGAAATTTGGTACTTAATAGTCATTAGTACATTAAAGCTATGCTAAGCATTTTTTTGGATGAAGTGTTGTAGAAAGGCCATGTTTCATTCAAGAGAGTAAGTCCTATATGTTTTGAGTGTAAGGGTGAGAAAATAATACAATAACTCATTTTGGGATAAGGTAAGTTAATATGTGGCTCCACTGTGATTTTAGAGTATAATATGTTCTATATAATTTACTATTATATATACTATATAATTTACTAATATTCTATGGAATATATAACACACACACATAAATTTACCTCAACACACTCAACCAGCAGGCACAAAGAACATACGGTTAACATCTTAGATGATCTAGAAGTTAAATCAGTTTTGCAGACTTTCCAGCTTGCTTTTATATTCCCCCTTATGCCTTTTTCTACCTTGGCGATGCATATTATATTTCCTCTGAACCTTCCTTGTGTCTCTGCACCTTCTGTGCTTGCCCCATAATTGTTGCCTGCAGCTATATTTTCTAACTTTAGCTTTATTAAAGCACCATGTGACCAGCCTTTCAGATAAAGAAAATAGAAACTGTTTTGGGAATTACAGATGGCATTACATAAGGGAAGATAACCAGGACTTAGAAGTATCAGAGTGCCAGACTTCACTAATGTTGTAATCAGAATAAATGTGAGACAGTTTGTGTCTTTGCTGGACAGATGGTTTATAGACAATCTTTGTAAGAATGGGAAGGTGCAAGTTATCTCTGTCAGAGGGAAGGGGGGCCTACACATCTCTGCGGACCCCCTCTATTGAGTACCACCTTATACCCAACAAGCAAGGATTTTGGTTACAACATTAACTTAGCAGGGGTTTTGCCAGCTGGTAGAAGCATATCTAATATATCTGAAATGACTGCTTATGTAACAGGTATATATGTAAATGTGAGACAGTGTTACAGTCTTTGTAAAAATATGAGATGTATAAGTCAAGTCAAGGAACCCTGGGTGGATGATGGAGGTGACTTAAAGTGACCATCAGACTCCCTCCCTGTTCCATAATTACTTGGTTACAAAAGCAAGGCACAGTTTTCATCCTTACTTTCACTGGCACTTTTCCGGAGATCAGTAGTCGATGTATTTGAGGTGTTAAAGACAATGTTGTGATTGTTTCTTTTTAATCTGACTCATTTTGAACATTAAGACATTATACTGCATTTTTTTTTACTGTAAAAGTGCTTTGAAATAGTGTGAATTGAGGAAAAAGCACTATAGGAATAAAACAGAATTTAATAATTTTTTTTTTTTTTTTATAAGATTTTAGCTGTACATGTTATTTCGAGTGTGTGTGTGTGTGTTGATAACTATGAATACAAAGTGTTTGAGTGTCTAGGTATATCTGTGTGCTGTTAGATTTAGATTTCTCATGAGGTAATGTGTCCTTGCAAAAGAAAGAGTAAATAACCAGAGTGAGGTTCTGGGCATATAGGGATAGCAGTAAGAGGACTGGATTGTTTTTACCTGTCTCTTAAACACTCCATAAAAATCACTTGATGACTGCAGTTCTTTCCTGTTTTGATGTATTTACTATTGAAACAGGACATTTTGAGAGGTTCATCCATTTTTGTTAGCCGATAGGCTTTAGTTTACAAAAGCATGATTTGCTACTTGTTATTGCTATGGTGACACAGATGCTATTACGTAAGACAGAGGTAAATCTCATTAAAAAAAATAAATTACATGTTGGTGCAAGATGAGTCATCAGTACATTTACGGGCATTTTTCTATTAGAATTTTTTTTATGTCTGCTAAAAGTTATTGTACTTCATTGCAGTTTTAAACAGTACAGTAGCATATAGATCATCTCAAGGCCAATGAGAATAGAAAACTATTTGGATTTCACCAGGACTTTGAGAGTCCAGCCTGCCTTTCTGTTGTCCTTATGATAGTCTCAGGTAATTGAATGTTAGATACAGAGACAGCAGTTCTCAGGGTTTAGTCTTGTCATGTCTGATTTCTTCTTCCTTGCACTGATTTGACAGCTGCACTCTCTCACAGTCAGAGCAGTCAAGGAAAACAGAGAGAACATCTTCATGGAGGGAATGAAAGAGTGGGCCACTCTGACTCTTATTAAAGTTTATTTTGAGGTTCTCTCAGAGCATCTCATTTCCTTCAGGGCACCTGGTGTCAAGGCTCAAGTGTTTGTCACTGCATTGTGTGTGTTTCACTTTTGTTCTTATATATGGGTTTGTGTGTGCAGTGCATGGGAATCATTTTAATGTTTCTTCTGCTTGAGCATTTACATTTTATTATTTATATTTTTTCTTTTTATTGTTATAATTTCTTTTTCAATATATCTTTATATTTTTACTGCATTTTTTACATATTTAATTTGACAATTTGAATAGAGATACTCCCATTTGTTGTTTGTTGTTCCTATGATGTCTTTATCTCTTGTCCTAATTTGTCCTGTCCTATGCAACATATAAAGGAATCAACATTATGTATTTTCATTACATATTTTCATAGTATTTTCCTTGGGAATCCTTGCTTGAAAATATTTTATTAACTGTTTGATACTTTGGGGTCCTTCCTTTAACACACACACACACACACACACACACACACACACACACACACACACACACACACACACACAGGTTTGTTATGAGAACATCTGTCTAGACTTCAGGTAATTACATGTCTTCTATTCCATAATCTGTTGACATTATTAGATTTAAAGTAAAACATGATTTAACAAATGTATTCATATTTTCTAGCAGACCACTCAAGAAAATATTTTTTAAATTGGTTTCTGACATTTTTCACTTTGTTGAGCACATTCTCAAAAATGTGTCCCTCATGTATAATCAAACCTGTGCCAGCACACACGTGGACTTACTTTGCTGTCAGTCAACCCAACAAATGACTCATTTACATATTGATTAAAAACTCCATTTTGTTCCCCACCGTCTTTAATTGCATCGCTTCGGTGGAGTGTCTTGATGGGTCTCGCTGAAGCAGACCCTGAGGCACAACCGGGAGACATTTGAGTATAAATCACAGGAAAACGGCGTTAACAACAATGAAACTGAATTACTAGAGAGCAAGGAAAATAGTGGTTACTAATCAAAACAAACACACTGACAAAACGATTAGTCTGATGGTGTCTTTATGATATGGAAATTTGCTCATCTTGGGTCCCAAAGGCCCAAATCAGATCCTGTTTTTTATAACAATATCTGTTAACAATCCAAATTGAATCTAAATTAAATTCACTGATGTGAAACAGAAAACAAGACGTAGAGTCATTAAAGAACTCTGCAGTGACTGTGAGGTTGACTCCACTTCTCTTTAAAGACTTACCGGATGTCTGCTCGCTATCAGTTTGATCACAGTCGTTTAATTTGAGGATGAACATGACTCCCAATATCATTATGCAAACAGAGAGAGACATTCATTGCTGCTTTATTCGTGCATGAAGAATCAGTTTGTTGGAGATTAAATGTGATTTTACAGTCCCTTCAGTGCTTAGGATCAATGCTCTAGGAACACACGCATCCAAACTCGTATTATTCTCCTTTATGGAACTCAAAGTAAGACAGTTTAAAGAATCTCAGAGCTGCT
>JAZGTK010000259.1:0-95991 GCA_036877625.1 Ambastaia sidthimunki
CTGGCCTTCAATGTTGTCATAGCAACAAGTCACATAATTCCACCTATAGAAAGTCATTACAATCACTCAGTAAAAGAAATCACATCTAGCCTTCAGTCACTTTCTCTCATTCTCTTTTTTTACCCACTGGCTTATCATCTCTCTACCAGCTAACAATCAAAACTGTTTGGAAAAATTAGCTGCCCTTTTATACAGTTAAGACTGTGAGAATGTATCAGTGTTACCTGCATTCTTGCATTCAAAAACAGTTCAGCTACTCAGTGATGTAACCAATGTAACAGTTTCTTTATGTAATAAAATCTGGATGAACTAGTCAACATCTAATCGACTAAAAAGAGAGAGAAAGATCTCAAAAGCAAGAGAAAACAAAAGTTAACACTTGACAAAAGTGATATAAACAGAAACAGAACAGTCACACACAGAATCTGACAGTTTGTGAAGAGGCTTAACAAAAACAGAAAAACAGAGAGAGGACAATTGGCTATTCCAGCTCAGAACATTTGCTAATGTTTGCTAAAAGTTCTTTAAAAAAACATTCTTGCAGTAAATGAATGTTTTTATTGTTACAGATCATATATCAAAAACGTTGTTAGTGAAATGTTTTAAAAATGTTACAGCAACGTTCCTAGAATATTCAAAGTAAATGTTAGGGAAACGTCCTTACAACCTAAAAAGTTATATAAAACAGATATGTACCATTTGTAAACTAAATACAACACAATTCAACACAAATCTTGTCAAACTTTCATTAGGCACAGAGACAGAAAAGCTTGGACAAAAATTATGCAAAGAAATACCTGGGCTTATAATTAAGCCAACTCCATCTCATAAGATAATCGGACAGAATAATGAAAAAAAAGCCCAAAACAGCTTCAAAACTGAACAAATGTGCCATTCCAAAATACACAAACACTGGATGTTGGTGTGTCATAGTTTGCTTACAGACATGGCTGGTGAAAGTGTGTGTATGTTTAGGTTTCTAGGAAGATAACAAGGAGAAAAAAATATCTTTAGACTGTCCCTTGCCACTGTGGGTGTGAAAATGCTGTTTGTTTTCTTGTATGAGTGTATATGTGTGTATGTACCATAATTCCTGTGAGCAGACACACTCCTTTGCCACAGTAGGTGTGAGGCACCATATCTCCATAACCAATGGAGAGAAAGGTGATGGAGATAAGCCACATGGCACCCAAAAAATTACTGGTCACATCCTGAGCATCATGGTACCTGAAAGACAGAGAAGATGTGGAAAGGTTTGACCAGAGTGAGTGTTTTTGAAAGCAGCTTTGAACAGAAGCAATAACACAACATGAAATAAAAATATATATTTTTCACATGTAAGTTTTTTTGCAAAAACCTACAAAACCTGCTTGCCTTCAAAATCATGCCAGACCTCTAAAGCAAAAATAACGTATTTTAATAGTTCTTTTGCGTTAGATGATTGTTTGGTTATTAGTTAACATTAATTTCCCCGTCCATGCAGCTCATACAGTAAACAATTAGATATGCATATCAGAGCTAGGACAAGCTAATAATTGATTGATTGTTATCAATAATTAACTAAAATGTAGGATCTTTTTTCTTTGGAAAAACATGCATTTCTAAACTGTGCACAATAAGACAAGAAGTATGTATGATGTATGCATTTTAAAAAAAAGTACATTTTTGATTTAATTGTTTCATATTTCTTTAAAGTATAAAAACAAAAAAAACCTTTTATGATGCAACAGAAGAATATCAAAGAACCTTTGACATTAGACTGCAAAATAGCTCAATTTCTGGAACCGTTATTTAAATATAGTTCCTATTCTGTAGTTCCTATTTTCAAAGAACTATATAAAAAACATTCAGTATAATTTCTGATGAACGGGGGCTTTACAGCCCACTGTGTATGTGCTGGGCTGTGTAAGAGCAGCACACAGCCTGCAGGAACCTTGCACATGATGACTTTTAACGCAGTGCATAAAAATAGAGCAGATCCCTGTGGGCTCATGTCACGAAGGTGCTGCCCTGATCGGACACGGCAATCGCAAACTGTCGCCAGCAATGTGCTGCTCAGTCCTGTCGCTATAACAACATAAATCAAAACTCCAGTGCCCGATCGGGGGAAACCCTCAATATTTCACCAGCCTAACACACGTTCAGTTTGTAACCATGACAACACGGCTGGTAGATTCAGGAACACCTACTCACTGGCCCGAGGGCCTAGTTTATTCTGCCCTTTTAAGATGCATGGGAAATCTGTTGATGGAAGTCATGATTGGCTGGTGACTGAACTACATGCAATGGTGTCTGTAAAGGGAAGTACACTGTTAAAACAAGCATGCACAAGGGTGTGAATGGATAAGTAGAAGAAAACCTAGCAGTTTTTTCTTTATTTCTTTCTTCTCCAGTTTCTTTATCTCTTTGGTCTACTTCTTCTCTCCTCCCTGCAAAACAGCTGATGTGTGAGGAGAGCGTTCACACACCTCAAATGGTGTTATCATCCAAGCGCTGCCACTTATTGGTGGAGGTACAGGTTCCTCATTAAAGGTAAGACACTTGACAGCGTCTAGACAGAAAGTCGCAGCTCGAAACACAATGAATCATTTGTTCAGGCTCTCTCGCTCTCTCTCACCTCTCACACACTCTTACGGTCCAGGCAGCGATGATCCACAGAGAGATACTGAAGACCAGGAGCACTGTACCAGGGCAGATGGTCATCAAAGTCTTCATCACAAACCGTGTGTTAAAGTGCACCTGAAGAGAGAAAAAACATTCTTCAATCAATTATATAATGCTGAAAGAAAATATAATTTCTGTAAGCTTTCTATTACTTTCTGTTTAGTGGAACCAGCAAGCATAGCAGCTGAATTAGATTAATGTATGTTTTGTGTTCAGTTAGGTCTACAATGAAAAATAAGGTTTGTGGTTTTTGGTTTAGCCTCATTTGTGCTTAACCTAGCATGCATAATTAAAATGATTGCACTGTTAGAACGTTTTGACCAGCTGATTGTTCCTTGTTGTGTTTTTTGTACTGTACCAAGTGTTGATCTCGGTATGTGGTGATTTTAAGCATTTTAATGGTCTTGTGTATTTGGTCTCATGTGAGCTCACCTGATGTTGTCAGTAGTTTAACACTCGACATGTACATTCAACACAGAAAATGTAGCACACAGTATTAAACCATTTAAAACTAATATTTTGCAAATAAAGGGAACACTTTGCCTAAAACCTTTTTAAGTTTACTTAAGGAATCCTACTTAAGAAGGTTACTATCTAAATAGGTGACAACTTGACATTTCAAGCTCACTCAAGATATTTAATAATTAAGTAAATGAACTATTCATATTTTTCTTCATTTATTTGCAGTGTACTCATCTGATCCATTTCAGCTTACACTCTGTTCTCACAATACGTTAGCAAAGTATCACTTCACTTTAAACAACACCAAGTTTAATCTTTGCCATCGTCATAAATGATTGGTGTTCTTTACTGAGAAGTAAAGTGCAATTCTCTAGAGAAAAGGCCGTGATTTGTGAATTAAGACAGACCACATCATCGCTAATGCAAAAACAGAACATGAGAGCAAAGAGAATTAGCATTTACATCTCTTTGAAACAAGAGCTTCTCTCAAAGGACAAAGTGATTATTCCTCCAATCAGCCATTCAAATTAAAGTACATCTGGACTATTTCTCTGATGTTTCACGTCGGTCCAATGGCACGGAAGGACAAAGATTAAACTTCAAAATATCTAAAACTTGACAGCCTGTCATTCATCAACTTCTAAGCGCAAAGTTGAAGTGATAAACTCAATATTTACAGACATTAATCAACCACTAAAGAGTACCAGAGATAAACCTGCTCGAAAAACACACAGCCATCAATCACAAAATCCATTACTGTAGAAAAGTCATCAGTTACATAAAGTGACATCGAGCTGTAAGACTGCATCCTAACAATCCAAAAACAATTAGATCAAGCCAAAACTGACCTTGTGCTAACGCTACATCATGCCGTAAAAATTGTTCAACTATCAGATAAACAAGCTAATCTTAAAGAAGCTAAATAAATGATATACAGTAAAAACACTCATAAACACTCACAGTTAAAACTCTTCCTCCAGCACAGATCTCTGTCACTCATGACAGTCCTTATAAAACTCAACTAAAGCTACAGCTACACTACATACTGCCTTTCTCAGCTAAACAGATTCAGGTCATGTCAGTCCAGACATGCAATCAAAATCAGGAAGATGGAAGGGTGTTCTCCAGTCAAAAAGTGAGGGGAAAGTGGCCCACTGAGGCTCGGAAGAAATGAGGAAAGCTGGTTAGCAAATGAGATTTGGAAAAAAAGCCATTTCAGGAATAATTCAGGTAAACACAGGAGAGGGATAAAGGAAAACTACACTTATGCTACACACGTGCTACATTTACTACTAATGATAATAATAATTCACACCCTAAACACTCAGAGGGGAATTCACTAAGTATGTACTGCGCTGGCTAATCATGCTGTTTATTTGCATGGGCTGTCTATGTTGTATTAGCAATCAATTTATTGAAGAAAATATGCAAATTAGGCAAACACAAACTGTGTACCTTCTGGTGTACTTTGCTGGGCCCGTACAGCATCGCTCCACTACAGCTCTTAAAAATGCTGAAAGTGTGCTTGACTACACCACAACTCTGGATGTGTGCCTGATTCAAATGCCATTCTTCATCATTTGATCATCATTTGATGAATAACTGCTGCCATGATCAATAGAAAATGTACCTGACATCTGTTTTAAATAAAATTCCAAATCCATTTAGTTTCCGAAACTCAGTTGTCTAAAAGATGCAGTTCATAACAAGTCGAATTTGCATTGAAACGAGATGTTTTCTCTGAAAATAATGACAACTACCTCATTAAAAAACAGTGCTGTGTTAATTCGGTTCCATTTACCGCCTGGTTAAATTTGATTGCAGGTGGTTAAGGCACAGATTGTGCTAAAATGCCACATGCAACAGTTTAGTCAGTTCGCCCCTTAGATTGCATTTAGGCTTGACCTCTGACCTTGTTGAGTGCCCCTATGCTGCGGGAGGAGGCATCGGTGAAGAGCTTGCTGTGCAGTAGCATGACTCTGGCGATGAGGTAGAGTCTCAGGAACATGGGCACAGACAGCACCATGTCCAGATCCGCCTCCGCCTGCGAGGGAGCGTAGGAGAAGGCCAGCCGCGCCCGCCACATGAATTTAAAGTCGCCCGGCACCGGATGAACGGCAGAAACGATCAGCTCCAGCGCGATGAGCAGAACTCGCTCCATCGTCATGGCGATCCGCCAGTCGTCCGCCCCATTGTCAATGACGAAGAGCTAAAAGGGGAAAGAATGGCAATGTTTAACAATGCTAATGAAATGGAGTTTCAAAGTAAAGTTTCACTTTAGACCTTCGCAGAACATAAATCTCAAGTCCAAACACTTAGCATAATGGACACGAAATTAGCATTCACTCATTCAAAGAAGTGCTCAGGGGAAGCACAGAAGTCACTAGCCTCAACTCTAACACACAAGACAAATGGAAAATTAAAATAAGACACAGTCATAAAAGAAGCTTTACTGAATAATCTTTTAACCTAAAATAAACTGACAAGAAATAAAGACATGCAAATCTGAGGAGTTTTTTTGTCCTAATCAGCCAAGAATGTGATTAGTCACAGGCTCTGTTTCTATTCGTGTGGAACCTGGTTTACATAAAATCCATTTAGTGTGAACAGAACCGAATTGATGACACTGACAGCTCATCAGAAGTGCGGTGCTAAAAATAAATACTGCTGGTGCTGGAACAACATACCTGAGAGCCAATCAGATTGGCTTAGCTTTAGCATAGATTACACATTAACCTTTATAGCAAACCAAAGTTGGAACTCACATAAAAAACTGTGTGTCGTCGAGTGTAACCACTCCTTACCACTAATCATTCATCTAATCAAAAACTTCAATTACAAATTAATAATTCAGATAACTCATTAGATCACTTAAAAACAGAGCTGCTGTGAATAACTGAATGTTTCCTCAGAACAGGAGCAGCACAGGAGGCTAAATGAAGGGGAAACAGATTGAGAAACCCCACAACGAGAACACGCTCAAATAGTAATTTCATCCTGCCAGGAAAGCCAAACAGAGCGATAAGCAAACAGAATTCTGCTGGTGTGATGTGCAGTGACAGTTATAAGATTCTCTCTCGCTCTCTCCCGCTGCAACTTCATGTCAGACGGTATATCAGCAGAGTCTAATGAAGGAAAGGGAAGCTAATTGTGCCGTTGGTGGTGTTAGATGTGTTTAATGTTAATTGTAAGTGTTAGATTTCCGAGGTTTGTTTAATTGATAAGCAGAAGGCAAGCAGGGTTCTCCCCACTGAGACTGGGACACACACACACATCTACACGCCCACACACACAAGCCGAAGAGGAGCAAGTTATTATATGGGAATCCTGGGAACTCATGAATGAAGTTATATTTCTGAGGAGATGTAGTGCCAATGCCTTCGCATATATTTACTGCGCAGCTATATATCTGCTTGACTGTTTTTACAATGCAACAGGTTTTTCTACCATCCAAAGAAAATGTTTTTCCAAATGCTGTACCTCCGTAAACATCCTAACAATATTATCTACAGCCAGAGCTTGCTTTAAACATGTCACTCAGTGTATATGTGCATATTTAACTGTGTGTGTGTGTGTGTGTGTGTGTGTGTGTGTGTGTGTGTGTGTATGTGTGTATGTGAAGGCCATGTTGTATGTCGTATGACAGTAAAATGTTTTTTTTTTTCTGGAAAAGCCAGCCTCGTCATGGTGACTGTTGCCTAGGCGACAACATCAAAGACCAGCCAAGCTTAATTAGGGTTCCCTGGTGAGAGAGGAAGAGAATGACTGTGTTTGTGTGTGCATGTGTGCAAAAGAGAGAGAGAGAGACAGCAAGACAGAAAGAAGGTGGAAGAGAGTGAAAGAGACAGAAAAGGGAATGAATGTAGGGGAGAAATACGCATGTGTGGGTGGATGCAAGAAGAGTAAAATAGAATGTGTGAACGAGTGTGCGTGAGATAGCATGTGAAGAAAGGCTGGGTGTATGACTTGACTAGTGGTCCATTGGGTTTTTTCATGTCCAATACTCAAAACCAATAGAGACATTGCAGGGTGGACGAAACGGATACAATTTTTTATAATAAAAGAACACAAATTTTACACAATATTCAGTGTACAATAATATTAATTTACACAAAATGATAATATCTGTCAAATATCTATCACTACTTACTGTTTAAGTACAACTAAACACCTCTCTGTAATGCTTGATTCTGATTGGTCAGTCATAGGAATTCTAAACTGTAAAGACTGTTTGATCATTTACATCTGATCATTGCCCCTTTAAATTGTGCTGGTTTTATGTCTCTTGTGTAACTCTGTGGTCTCTGTGGTGTCACATACTAAAATAATTTCACCTTAAATCAATATTTCATGTCTATTTTGTTAAATAAATGGTCATAAAATAAATGGGATAATGTTCAGTGAGCTAGTCATAACACACAAAATAAACCTTTCTGAATGACAAAACCCCCATCATGTCTGGGTTTATTTTGCAATAATGAGCATTCTGACTGTACATTACACCTTACATATTTTATGAAAGTCTGCATAAAAATTTAAATCGTATCTTTGCAAGATGGGCTTTTATGATGCAATACAATCATGGGAATGTTCCCACATAACTTTGTTCACTTTTGATGAAATCTCACTTTTCCTCCATCATCATCTCTCGCTTCCCTCCTCCACACGTTACCCCTAATTCATCTCTCACCCTTCCGTCCTGTCGTTCTTTTTCAGGCCGAATTGCCACCAGGATATGCTGAATAATTAAATTCCATTAGTGAAGGTAATCTGTCAACATGAATGACTGGACCGAACCACCTCCCTCAGCCCATCAGAGACAGAAGACAAGAGCAGGAAAGAAATCCCAAAACCTCCCAATAAATAGGGGCCAGAGCTAATTAGGAAGCATTAGGAAAGCATGGAGGATGGAAGTGTGAAATAAAAGAGGGAAATTTCACAAATATCTTAGGAAACAGGGACAGTCCAGAAGGGAAAGAGACAAAATAAGATAAAGAAAGTGTGACAACAGATAACGTGTAGAAAAAGGAAAGATAACGGGAAATTAAAACATCCTCTGTTCCAGAAATTAGTGAGCTTTATCTGTCGACTGAATTGTAAGGCATCACATTCACCTAATAAAATCAATCCCAGAATGCATTGCAACAAACTCATTGAAAAAAATAAAACCAATCTAGTTACTCTGTACTGTTACATAAGATAAAATAATCTATACATACATATAAAATAATATACACACACACACACACACACACACACACACACACACACATATATATATATATATATATATATATATATATGCTTATATAAATATTTAATTTCATTGTTGAAAGTACTAAAATAGTCCAGTACAATTAAAATTTTATTATTCTACATAGTATTTGAATGTATAGTGATAATATATAAAAATGGACAAATAGCAACCTTATCCAATATCATATATCATGATACACTACTTACTTTCCATTCTTGTATTATTATTATACATCTTTCTGAAATACCTTATTCTGAATATTTCAGTCTGCTGAACTCTACATTTGACCATTGTCCCTGGCAACTGTGTGAGTCTCTAATAGCACTCTGTGGTCTTTTTAAGTGTTTTATTAAGTTTGGTCTCAATTTAAAAAATAAACCTCAGATTAATATTTCATTAACATTCATTTTTTTATTTAGTAAGTAGCTGTATAATAAAAAAGATAATGGTTAGGTTCCTTTATGGTTAGGAGGATGCTACTTTTGAAGGTAGCTTTTCTATGTAGGCAGTAGGCTGCTAGGTTTTGGAATAGAGCTTTATGTCTGTCACCTTTGTTATGTAATGGAATTGTAAGTCAAACACATCACACGCATAAAAACACTTACATACATACTAATTTAGGCTACCACACTTCCCCACAGGACAAGACAGCCTTGGAAAAATCGAGAGAACAGCAGGCAGTTCCAATCAACTCAGATTAGCAATGAGACAAGCCCTAAATATCCAGAACCCACTTTAGCCTGTGAGATACAGACAACAGTAAGACACACGTGTAATTATGGACTACAAAAAAGAGAAAAATGGGTATACAGTATACATATACACCCAACTAACTAAGCAGAGAAATCTGCCTGTGGTGTCTTTCAACACAGCCAGTTAGATTTGCTTGGAATTCCCTCTTCATAAAATAAATACATTATATACACACCGGGCTTCACTCCCCCTCTCACACACACATACAATCTTCCATGTGTCACCGCCAGCAGCAAAAACTGCAGGAAATCCCTTTAGTTTCCACCAAGCTACAACTCACACACAGTGACACTAAGCAACAAGACGGCTGTGGCAGTGCTTCAGCAATGTTCTGGAAATGTTTCCTTGTCATTCTGTTGTCATTACCGCAACATTCTGGAAATGGAGCAGGAGAGCTTTAATGTGTGGTTAATAGTACAGTGACCTTGCAGCTCTCGGTACAGAACTGCCCCAACACCTTAGTCCATCTCAAGAACCCTGCAGTGATATCTGCATTAGTTAAAGCTTTTCCTTTGAACCTTTACTGCTTCCTTACATAAATGTAGCACAAAAATGGCAGTTTAATAATTAAAACAACTACAGATAATAATTTGTTACTACAGGCCATTATAAATTCTAAGGGATTTCTGTCAAACAGTTTAAAGCTGATGAAATCTTTTTTGCTAAAATATTTTCTCAGATCTTAACGATCATTAAGTGGCAGATGGAAGGAATGTTTTAAAAAACTATTTAAAACAATCATTATTTTGCAACTTTGTTTGATGATTTCTTTATTTGATGGCATATCATTGATAATTATAATTATGAGCTTATCACATCTTAATTGTGGCAAAAATACCTACAATAACTATGATATTTTGATGGGCTGTTACCATGGTTACCATGATACTTACGGTTTCTATGATAAATCTCAGTAAGAGCCCACCAACATTCTCTTTTAATTAAAAAAAATTCCAAATCAATAATGAATTATTTATATAGTCCTGGGTCTACATTGGTATGTTAAGTCTCAAAGGGCAAAGCAGCTTCCAAAAACTCATCCTAAAAACCACTCAAGCGAAACGCTTCACGAATCAGTCCAACCTTGAACTAATGATAATTATAAAATTGGCTTTAAGTAATACTACTGATTCACCGAATTCTTTAACGGGTCTGAGCTGAAGCCACACAGCCATGAATCATTTTTTTATGTGGCTCTAGAGGAGCCAAGCCACGCGCAAACTTTAGCCTAGGATGAAGTTTCTTGGCTCTTGGTGGGAAAGGCACTCACATTAACATGCTCTTGAATACAAACTTTACCTCAGAGGGCCTTTTAAACATATTAGCACACTAATAAACAACCTGTATCTGTAAATGCACAGAAACTGCAGAGTAAAGGTGATTTTGGCAAAATATTTACACACCGCTGCGTATTTTCCAGGAGATAAACACCTGTCAGTGTTCAGTCTTATTCTGGTACCTGGAAAGTGTTGATTTGGCAATGTACTGTAGGAATGAAGAGACACAAAGGAACATTTGCTCTGATTTTAAAGTGTTTCTCAAAAGATCTCTTATCAACACCTACCCACATCATGTTTTATTTACACACACTAAAAACACACAAACACACACACAGGTCTGTTTTCAGGAAAGAGCTGGTTGATTCTAACTCATCGCACAGGAAGTCTCATCACCACGGAAACACTTGCATAACACACAATAAGAAACTTCTCAATACAGCTAATTGAATGAAACACAGTCTAACCTTTGCAAAGCTGCACACACACACATACATACACATTTTTTACATTAAAAAAACCCAACTCAGACCGTTTTATGTGGAGCAAAAGTGAATCAAGTGAAGCGAAACCAGTTCACACTTTACCTATACATGAAAGAGGAGAGATTTGTGTTGTGTGTTGTTAAAGTGTATGTTATTAATGCACCAAACCTCAGGCTGAAAGTGAACCATACACCCTCTCTTGAGATCTCAGGTCTCAGTTTTAGATTGCTTTAAATGGGTCTGAGATTGTTTGCAGTGTACACATGGGTCAAAAACCCTGCAAACCATCCTCAGACCCATGAAATAAACCGCATGTGAAAACACTCTGAAAGTGGCTTAAAACTGAGCAAAAAAACTTGATGTTTGTGTGATTTCAGCTTTAAGGGCCTGAAGCAGACAAACAAATCACAGACTCACAGAGGGGCAAGAGAAGGTTGAATGAAGGTAAAAAACACAACCAGAGAGAGACAGAGCAACACAACATGCAATCAGCTGGGAAACAGATAGAGGGGAGAAGGGGATGGAGGGAGAACGGAGGGGGAATGAGATGAAAACAAAACATAAATTGATTTAAGTAGAGAGTGAGAGAAAGAGATAGAATAACAGAGCAAGGGATAGATTCTAGGGTTACACATGTATTTGTGTAATAAAAAGTTTAGAATTTTCTTGTTGGGATTGTTTTATTGCAATTATTGGTACCTTATTTTATATTTTCTTGTCATTGCTTTGGTTTGTGTATTAAGGATTTAGCAATAGTATATTTACAGCAATCATGTCAATAAAGTACTTTCTAACTGAAATAGAAAATTAAATTAAAAGAAAGAGCGAGCGAGAGAACAGTTTAAGAGGCAGTGCTTTTTATTCACTACTTTTAAACTTTTATTTTGTCCTCTTTAAAATGATTTCTAAATGCATCATTACTCCATGTTACTCCATTACGCCATCTTATATTACTTATAAGATGGAGAGAGAGAGAGAGAGAGAGAGAGAGAGAGAGAGTGAAAGCGGCATAGTTTGATAGAAGAGTGCAAAAAAAAGCAAATTACAAAGAGGAATTTAGAGAAACCAAGTAAAAACAGAGGTGAACATGCTGTGTTTGTATGTGTGAGCTTATATTAATATTCTGCTGGGTAAATGTGTGAAATGATTTCACCCTTTAATGAAACAAACACACAGACACACACCATTCATGTGCTAGTTCCTACAAAATTCACACAAACAAACTTCAGGCTTAAATCGTTTGGCCTTCATTTGACTTTTGTAATGTGATGCGCGTCCATGTTAAAGCATATACAATGGTAGGGCAGGTTTAATTGTTTAACAGGTTTATATTACCTTCACAAACTCACACACATATACACTCCTTCCAGATCCCTAAAGTCAGCAAATAAACCTTGTCTTGTTCTACCCTCCTCTAAGGGTACACAGTTTTATGTATAATATTCCTCGCTGTTGGAATGATCTTCCAAACTCTGTTCGGTCTGCCCCTACTGCATTCAAGAAACTGCTAAAAACCTCTTTCATGAATACCTTAAAGAAAGTCTCTTTCATGAATACCTGACACAAGTATAACCATTAATAACATTTTGTTTTTTAAAAAACCTACTAACCCCTTTCTCCTCTCTCCCAACAGGCATTGCATCAAACATTCAAATGTGGTATTCTGGGTAAAATTGTATCTACGTACGACTGAAGTTTATTGTCTCTATATCTTAAGATATAAGTCGCTTTGGATAAAAGCATCTGCAAAATGCCTAAATGCAAATGTAAAATTGTTGTTGTCAGGATTTGATTGGTTCGCGACAGTAGATATTACATACTAGATTGATCCAGGAGGCTTTAGGGGCGGGGTTGAAAATTAATTATTTGTGATGTCAGATAAAAGGAAAGTAATGGTTGACGTGGATTATGAGATTTTAATGTTAAAATTTTACAAAATATGCAATGAATTTACAAAATTTTACAATGAATTCATCACAGTAAGATCAGGTACTTGCAATTACCTTGGAGGATTGAAACTGATTTCATGGTCAAGAGAGAGACAATTTAGCTTGCTTTTATTATATCATTCAATTTTAAAGACATTAGCACTGACCATCTCATACCTTTCTCAGTAGCTCTCTCTATTCTGTCGGCTGGTTTCAAAGCCACACGTATGTGTGAGTGTTTCTTTTGGGAATGCAGTGAATTCTGAAACTGCACTCATTGATAAAAGGCCACACGTGCTTCTTTTCAAAGTAACTGTCAAACACTAACAAAAAGACTCACTGTTTTAGACGCACACAGACTTGCACGGCCCTATAAATATCTGCTGAATGTCTCAAAGACGTATGTGCTTCTAACGGAGAAAGAAGGTGAGTTTCAGGGGAGTTTTGAGGCGTACATGCGTGTGTGTGTAACATGCTAAGCTATAGAGAACTGCTGTGAGTGACATTCCAGTGCTAACATCCAGATTAATGCAATGCAAATGAGGAGTTGAGTTTAGCTGTCCTTGCTAAAGGCAACAGCCTGAAACAATATTACTCATCTGTTTATTATGCCACTCTAATAATAAAAGGGGGTAAACAACAGGGTAAAAAATATCAAAAACAGTAAATGGTGAAAGCACTTGTAAAAAGCATATAAACTGTTTTATTTGTTATTTCTTTTTACTTGTTTTTGCTTTTTTCTCTTATATTAGTTATTAATAACAATGGAAGTCTATGGAATGTCCCTGTTTGGATAGATAGTAGTGTGTGTGTGTGGGGGTTTACCTGCACCTCTCGGGCATGGTAGGCGATGATTAGTCCCAGAAGAATGACGGTGGAAAGGCTTATAAGACACTTCAATGCCAAAGAATACATGGAGCTCTGTAAAAACACACACAAATAATCTTATCACACACACATTAGGTTCAAAATTAAGCCTTGAAACCACATTAGGCATAACACAGCATTATTACACCAATTACCAGTGGTGTACCGCAATACCTGCACACAGTAGTGATGTAATGCACACGCATTTAAATCTGCAGTACAATAGTATCAGTGATGCAGACATTTAATGCAGAATACATCATTTTTATTTTGTATTTTCTGTGCTTGGCTTAAATATTTCCTGTTGATGTTTTAAAGGCTTCTTGTACTGCTCCTTTAGCAACTCTCACACGACAATCAGTGCATGTTTTCTGTGCATTTGTAATTTTTTGTAAAAACATCCTCTGTGTGAAATATAAAGTCTTTGTAAAATCTCTGTATATATGTTATAGATGCAACTTCTCTGAAAGTCGAAATGTGTTCTAGATTTAACCACCATATAATTGGCTCGTATCACTGTGAGGGGGCCCCTATATAAGCTCAGGGTCCCTGGCACCGCACAGGCTGTGGGGGTGTTCTGCATACCAGTGCACACTCTATTAATATTATTATTCCTGCAAACGTTTATTCATAAGTGCTGAATTTGTATACTGTACATTAAAAATCCCAAAGAAAATTATATATAAGAAATCAACATTTAAAACAGCAACATCATAGCATCTGTGCCAAATATTCCACCAAAGACAATGTCAGTGTCTTCAATTATAATCAACAGATTACATTCTTAAATCACTTTATATCACACCACACACATCCACACACACTACTTAGTTAATGTGCGATTTCACACTGTGACACACACCCTTGTGCCTTTCACAAACTCTCCCCTGAAAAGCAAAAGTTTTAAATCATTTCCTGCCTGGGCATCAGTGCTGTCCAGATAAATTGCCAACATTATTAGATTGGCCACCCGTGGGTCTAATTTAACGTTCCGTAGTGGAACCATTATTCTACACAGACAGTGGTGTCTGGGGGACCCACGGCTTCTCAAACAGTCTTTCACTCACACACCCACACATTCATATACAGTGTTTATATATATATATATATATATATATATATACACACACACACACACACACACACACACACATATATACACACATATACACAAGTATACATCCTGCAGTGATCCAGAAGCTAAAAGTATATCAATACAACATCTGTTCTGTTTCTGCTTCTGTCAACTCACCTCAAAATCTTGACGAACTTTGTTTGTTAGTGTTGTAAAGACTGATTGTACTAGATGATCAGTGGTTCTCACTTTTTTTCTCAACCAAGAACCAATTCTGGCTGTGTGGCTCTATAAAGAACATCAGTAGAACCTTTTTTGTAGGTTTTTATAGTGGAAAAAGGTAAGAAAGAAATGGTTCTTTTAAAAACCTTTGACTAAATGGCTCTTTGAGGAACTAAAAATGGTTCTTCTATTGCATTGCTGTGAAGACCCTTTTAGGAACTTTAAAGAGTGTACTTACATGGTGTGGACAAAGGAAACATGGGAGGCATGAGGAAACCAGCTCTGGTTATTATAATGACAGTATTGATTGTGGCTAGATTGCAGTGGGTAAAACTGACATATGATATTAGCTATCGGTCATAGATCAGTGCTGCATGGGGCAAGCGCTAGCGAGCCCAATATGTAACCTTATCACATAAATTTACAATAAAAAACCCTAACTGCATGTTCTTAAAAACATATAAGACATCACACACAGTTGTAAGTGGGAATTCTTTTTGGAGGTGGAATTGAATACACATGTAGACAAGAAGGTCAGAATTTCAACCATGTTTCTTTCTCGCCTTTCACCCACTCACTCACCCACCTTCTCTCTCTCTCTGAGTGATTGAGTTTTTCTTTTGATTTGCTGCCATCTTCCTAATTGAGCCCTCTGTGTGTGACATAACTGTCAGACTATATATGTTATATACAGTATGTGTGTGTATGAACAGTGACCATGATGAACAGACTTGTGGCTAGATTAGCAGTTATTGATTTAAGCCATGATGGACACTATACAGAGGTAACAGGCTTTCTAAGCACCTTTAACTTTTCACCATTAAGCATTCTCTTTCTCTCTCTCTCTCTCTCTCTCTCTCTCTCTCTCTCTCACACACACACACACACACACACACATAAAATCCCCCTCGTGCTCATTTTCTTTTTATTGTTCCTACATCTATTCAGCATCTTTTCTTTACTTCAACCTGATTCTTTCATAAAACCCAACAAATCTGCTCTGACGTCTGAATACACAGTCATCTCTGAGCCTTCTGTCTGTCACGCAGTAGCATTAGCACACACACTAACACTCACACACAGACACACACCCACAGACATTAACAGTTAAATGTACCGCCACAAATACACACAGTCATCTGTGATTCTAATGTAATTACTTCCTCTTGTTTCATTTTCTTCATTTATGGCTTAACTTGGGTGCCGTGACTCACATTAAAACCTCAAATAGAAGACACACACACCTCAAAATCAAAAAGCGAGATTTTTCAAATCCTGACACGCAAACAGCAGTCAGGCATATCTTAACCAGCAAGGCAAGGACAAAATGTTCACTCACATACACACACTCGCCTGGGTCAGATATGAAACAGGGCTCTGGGCAAAAACTACCGAAAATGACTAAAATGTTGCTATCTTTGTAACATACAATTTGACGTAAAATGTAACATCAAATTTTACAAATAATTTGATAAATTGTAATGTAAAGTTAAAAGAAAACAAGTAACACAACATACACATGAAAATCCTTTAGGAATATTGTGACATCCAGGACAATGACAGATTTGTAAATGATTTATGTCGCTGTATGGGTACAGTGTGTGTGTGTGTGTGTGTGTGTGTGTGAGCAATTGACCCTTCATTCACAACACTTTATCTGAGTCAAGCAGTTTAATGATATGAACCTTCTGGCTAAACCAATCACAAACACACTGCTCTTTATCATTCACCTACACTCCATCCATACAGAGCAAATAAAAGCACCCCTACACACACACATACTGTACATACACCCAAGCCAACTGCTAACATGTTCTGTGTCGCCTAACCCCCCAAAATGTGCTCATTCACAGCTTAGGAGAGTTAATGGAGTTTTCAGCTGTGTTTCTTCTAGATATCAGATGTGTCTCAGATGTCTCTCCTATAATTTCTTAGGACAAAATAAATTTAAATTGTAAAATATATAATTGTTGACATGCAGTAAATGTGTAGAGCTGCAGTAAATGTGTATTTTTGTAAATAGCAAATAAAAATGTTTGTAGTTTTAGATCGTCTTATTTTAAATCATTTTAAATCATCTTTGAAGTTTTTTAAGCCCCCTATAATGGGCCACGGACATTCTACACATTGCTTTAGAAAGCCTAGATGTTTTCATAGGACAAACTCAGACATTATCTCAATGTAATATTTTTCTTTCAATAGGATAACTGTTTGCAAAAGCCCTATTACACTCTGGCAATCACACACACACATTTGATTACACACGGACATACACCATTAAACCCCTGAAAACCCAATTACACACTCAGAGGGCAAAGAGAAATAATGGAAAGGCACACAGACCCTTTCACACACTGAGACGCATGCAAACAGCACATACATTAAGCTTAGTGCTAATGGTCATTTGAGGGTCCTTTTAATTCAGTGTGTTATTGCCCTGCCTCTCTTCCTCCCTCTCTCTCCTTCACTGACCCTCCCTCAGGCTCGTCCATCTCCTCTTTCTATGTACTGATGATTATTGCCCCTGTGGGAGAGCAGTAAACAGAGTTAGTGTGGCAGGAGTGGGATTAGGGGTTTCACATGATGACTCAGCAGATTTTGAGCGTGCACACACACACACACACACACACAAATGAATTTCTTTTCTATTATGGTTGGGACTTTTCATCAAAATGTATTGTTTTTATACGGGGCTAATGATATTTTGTATGGCCTATTACAACCTCTAAATCTACACTTTCAGATTTACATTAAGGTATTAATGTAATGTTATACTGGAATGTTATAATGGCTAAAATATAGGTGTTATTCTCCCTGTGGGGACATTTGGCCCTCACTATATAATGAAACTCTGGCACCCTGACTCTCACAGGGTTTTCATACTGTAATGATTTTTAAGAAATATTTACTGTACCCTGCCATTAAACCTAGCCTCTATATAAATCTGTAGGCAATATTAAACTTACTGTAGGAAAAATATAACTTGGCATGCAAAATATGGAGCGGGGGACTTTACATTTATTTTTATGTTGTTGTTTTTACACTGAACTAAATCATATTTTTTATTCTCAACCTCTAAGCCAAACCTTTTTCGTTACGATAAAAACATTATTTTGTATGTTTATTGAGCCTTTTTTTCTCGTGGCTGGTCTCCAATGTCTGCACAATCTGACATAACAGCACAGCCTCTCACAGCACCCCATGACCTCATACACAGGCAACAGGCTGACCAACAGAGGCTTCCGCATGTTTCCGTGCATCAGCTAAACAAGCCAGAGCCAAGACAGTCCACAGGGAAGACATGACAGTGTGAGGAGTGTGTGAAAATGAAGTATTGATTTGACAACAGCTTTTCCCAGGTATTTAGGGCTGTTAGAGGCTGAACAGACATGTGAAGAAATGGAGAAAGATGGATGTCATCCATGCTGCTCCAGTCTCTCTCTACATGCCACTGAATAATGTTGGAAAAACACTTTTTTAACGTTATACAGTAGGGTTTAAAAGTCTGGGACAAGATAAAAAATTGGAATTCAATATACAACTGGAGAGGAAGTTTTAGAATTTTAAATGTTTAGAATTTTCTAATTTTGAATTTGTAAAAAATGTCTTGCAACACATCAACACATCACATCATTTAAACACAACACATTATTTAAATTTAAATCAATTCTCCTTCATTTGTAGGTCACTAATCAATTTTTTTTTTTTTTACTTTTTTATGTAACTGCTTTGTACAAAAGGTCAGATATTCTTGCTACTATTAAAGCGCACAAGATGTTCTTTGGAACATTCTCAAATCACGCTGGGAGAACATGGATCATCAAGTTTTGCACAAATGTGTGCGGCTGAGTGCATGCTGTCAGTATCGCAAGAGGAGAACACACCAAATACCAATAAATATTTATATCTTTCAATGTATTTTTTCACTCAGTGTTATATATTTTAAAAAGGAAAAAACGTATGTTACATTTGAAAAACGCAACTTAATGGATTTCCTTTAGTGGAATCAGACTTTTAAGGTTTTACTTTAAACATAGTCACATATCTGCTCTAGGTTTGCATATAAATAGAATTATTTTATAATTCAATATCTTATTGTTCACGCAATGTTCAGGTGGCACTCAAATATGCAGCATGAGAGATCAAATATTTGAACCATCACAAAAGCAAATAAAGCTAGTAACACTGGCTCCTATTTCACCCTGCACTCCATTATTCTCTCTCTCTCTCTGTCTCTGTCTCTCTCTCTCTGTCTCTCTCTCTCTCTGTCTCTCTCTCCGGTTTGTTCCTTTTACCTATTTTAGGAAGGTAGGATGTGGACTTAGTGTGAATGAACAAGAGATCTCCAGAGAAATAGCAGCTGGGTGTAAATGGCACTCACACACACATACACACACCTTGCTTTACAAACACCTACACACATGCACTACATGAATATAATCATACAGTCATACACACATGTAACATGTACAGGGACAATAAATAACAGGCAGTGCACAATATGCATGTAAAATATAGGTCTGGCAATAAATAGTTACTTGTCAGTGAACTCAAATTCAAACAAAAGAGATACCAACTGCCTGCTAAAAACTACTCATATCTTCAAACAAATTTTACTCCATGTAAAAAATGTATTTGACATTTAACTAGGATGTCTTGATATTGTATTTTCCTCCACGTATTAACACATATATGGAATATTCCTCACATTAGGCCACCAATCCAAAAAACTGTCTTTGTGTTACTGTATGACAGGTGATGTTTTAAAGAGACGGTCTCATCTCACATATGATACTGCCAGTCGCACAATGATCTGTACTGTTTGTCACACATATAAACAAAAAGTTAGTCACAACTTTTTACATAAATATAATGCAAATTTTTTGGCCAGTAAGAAATATGCATGGCTGGTACATTTTCTTAATTCACTCAATTTTTATCATCAGAGAAATCTAGTGTTGGAAAAAGTTATTTTTGGTTCCTGCAATGTTTCCTTATAAATATTTTAATTTAGACCAGCACACACGTTAAACACTTAACCAGCTATGTAAAGTGCACATTATCATCATCTTTATATGTCTGACCATAGACTGCATTCTTCTCTGTGTTAACTTGAATGCACACACACACACACAAACACAAACATGGCTGCCTTCTTCACAGAGAAGAGAGTGGTTAGAAAAATGTTTTGGACATAATAATGCCTCATCAGGAATTCCCTGCTGATTTTATCCTTTCAACAGCGGCTGTCTTTCACACACACAGTACACAGCTCAAGCCGTGTGATAAAGCCTGTCAATAACAGCTTGATGGTGGGTGATTATCAATTATCGATATCAGCAATCGTTCAAAAGGTTGTGCAGACAGCTGCATCAAAGCAGCCACATGCCATAATCGTTTTCTATGACATCACTTCTATTGATTTTAATCATGCAGAGTATAGAAATCTCCTTCTAGGGGAGTCACCATTCACTACATACAGAGAGGTTGCTGAGTGGCAAATGCCCATTAGATCAGTCCAGTCAAATTTGTACAGTTTGGAAGATGTTTCGAATCTAGGATCGGTATCTTGTGTATCTCCGGACCTTTAGCAGTAATGCACTGAGAGAAAAGCCCTTTAATTGCTCTGAGGGGCAATGCAGCACTAACAGGCTTCTATTGTGTTGTTTTATAATGGCTATAATGGTATACAATCAGCATGGCCATTATTCATGCCCAAACTTGACTCACTCACCCGTTTTCCATCTCAAATAAAGAGATTTTATTACAGCCTTTCATTTCATCTCTTCTAACACTCACTCGCTTTTCTCTCCCTCTCCAATAACACTCCCCCGTTCACCGCCCACTACAATAACAGAGAGAGAGAGACAGAGAGTGAGAGAGAGAGAGCACTAAGGATAGTGAGTATGAAAAAGATCCAGACCAAGAATAATTATCCGGACTGAAGGGGAAAACAACCTTCTGAGAGAATTCTAGAGAGAGAGAGAGAGAGATAGAAAGAGAGAGAGAGAGAGAGAGAGAGAGAGAGAGAGAGAGAGAGAGAGAGAATCATGAAAAATAAGTGGGTGAGACAGAAAGAAAGAGAAAGAAAGAGGAAAGACAGCGACACAGAAAGCCAGAGGGAAAGAAACTGAGACAGAACAAATTTCCTATATGGCTGCTATATCACAACCACCTGCAGAACAAGTACAATGAGCACATGTACAAAGTGTTTTTCAGAATACATGCTGAGACAGATCCATTCAGTGCCAGATAGAAGACCACTCACACAAACCCGCTTGGGCACACAGACACGCTACACATCACAGATCTGTTCCAAAAACGAGTGCGCTGCCTCACTGCCTAGGCAACGTAATACCGATACCTGACTGATTTGAAACACTCTATATAGGCACAAGTTCTGTAATACACAAAAACTCTTTTTGTCCACCATTTTGGATTTATTTTTTTCACTTGTTTTAAGCTTGCCCTAGTGCATTCTGGGATACATGTATTACTACCTTATAATTTGGCTAAAACTGGGTATCTTAGAAGGCAGCATAATTAAAATGCCTACCTTTTGAAACAGGCTTCATGTCCTCATGAAACAGCCTTAAAATACAGCCTCTGTAGGCAGCTTGCAGGGATTTGAACGAAGCAATTATGTCAACAAGTTGCTAGCCAACAAAAATTATGCAACTGACATCAAAACAAAACTTGTTAATAATGGTCTCATCTCCGTCGTCCCTCTCAAACACACACATTCAATGCATCTTTTGTTTGAGGCTTAGACTGTGGATATAACTCTGGGAAATATATCATATTTATGAAATATATTCTTATATTATTGACATAACATGTCAGTTTCATTCAATCATTCAACCACTTAATAATCGTAATAATCTTAAAAATCACACAATCGTACAGAAATCAGTCACCTTCCTAACTTCAAAAAACACAGAATTTGAGGCTTCAATCTAAAACGCTACTGGTCTGTGATTCATTTGAATGGAGCTAGATGTTGAGTTACATTTTCTGGACTGTAGTAGTTGTTACAGCTACATGATCAGCAATCAGGCAACACTTGAATAATATTTTGATAAAACACAGGCTGTGATTGTGTATTCTCGCCTATCCTACAAAATGTCCGAACAAACGCGAGGCTTGACTTACATAAATAGAATCCAACATAAAATATAAATCCATGTTTTTAGGGAAGGTAAAAATTAATACATTTGAAACAAGTTAAGCTCTATTGTCAGCATCTGTATATGTTGTTGATTACCACAGACAAATCTGACCAGCCCTTCTGTTAGATGTAGTGTTGAAAAACTGGTTAGCATCTATACTAAAGAGCTGCAAGAGGAAATCAATGGAAAATGGACTCAAATTGTTAATGACATATTAATTTTTTCAGCTACAGCTATTTTCCCCCAAATAATAATCACTAAGTAATATCAATATATTCTCCAAAGCCTTGTCTACTTAGCTGGCCCCAAAGGCACTCAGTAAAGCAAAAGTAAATCACTTATAATGGAAGTCTATGGGGTAAAGCATTCTGAAGTGAGAGCAGCTAGTATATTAATTATTTTGTACAAAACTGTGTGTTATTAGAGCTGTAAAATCTTAAATGAACTTTTGGTTAAGTATCACCCTCAAACATTCCTTTAAATAGAGGTCTCCGAATAGTCCTATTCACTCATAAATGTTACTGATCTCCACCCCACCTTGTGCATCTGTGTGTTAAACTCTCCCAGTCAGCTGTCTGAAATTGTTTCTGTGCCTTCAGAAATGTGATATGCCTGAAAATGAACTATTTAAAACATGCATGCTCACGCCCAAAAACACAAGAGCATTGTTAGATCTTCTGCCCCAAGAAGTTAACAAATGTCACAAACTTCTGGATTGACAGAATTTATACTTGTAACATGATATGGTCCTACATTGCCTAAATAACAGCACTTCTTTTAATGGATTCCTGTGATGCCAATTATAAAATCTTTAGATGCTCTGAGAAGGTCTGAACAGGCGTCTCTGAGAAGGCGTCTGAACAGATGCAAAACTGCTTTAATACGACTGCAAAAGAAAAACAAAGATTTTATTTTTTTCCTGTGTCAGATCAGAGGCCTTAAAGTGTCTTCGAGATATTTTAATACGATTTTTGCTTGGTTTACAAACATCTGTCCCTGTTTTGTTTTTTTTGAGTGAGGCTAACTTGCTTACTGCTGGTTTCTTTCAAGTCACATTGTGTATACAATAATGTATACAAGATTCATCTTTGTCATTATAGGATCATGCTGTGGAAGAACACAGAAGCTATTTTTCATTCACACACACAGCAGGACCACCTGGATGCACTGTGCCTGCCCATTCATCTAATAAAGACACCCAAGTCCCTGATTTATGAAGTCCAGTGAATCCTTACCTTATTGTAGACACCCCAGGACAGCTCGGTCTCAATCACCATGACAACAATGCCAAACATGCCAAATATGAGGGCATAGTCACTAAGTCTTTTCCTCTTTTCGAACAGCGCCCTCCTGTGGCCCAGTTTGTAGCCAATGTTCTGATTCTTACGTTTAGGGGCTTTGGAAGTGGTCCTCCCCACCCCTCCCGCAGCAGCACCACCCCTCCTTCCATTCGTCCCACCTGCTGTCATGCCACCCAACATGCCCCTACTCTCAGAAAGGGCGTGGTTTTGGTGATAGATGGACATTTGGTTGGCAGAGGCCTCAAGTTCATAAGCATGTCCGTAAGGCGGATCCTCTTTTGAGGAGATAACAATCTCTGGTGGGTTCTGGGATTGTGATTGGCTATGTTGAGAGGAGGGTGCGGCAACCTGGCTAGCACTTGCCCCGCCCTCTTTGGAGTCACTGCCACTGTCCGACTCAATAAGGTTCCTGCGCGAGGCGCTAAGGCGGCTTAGCGGTTTCATAACGCCACCACTGTACTTGCATGAGCTCATGGCGATCTCTGTAAAGGGATTGCTGTCCCTCCTGTGCACCAGGGGGCTGGCCTGTCTGTGCTTACATCCTCTCTCACGTTCCCTTTCTCTCTCTGTTGTAGGAGAATGAGAGGAGTAAAACAGCGCATTGTAGACGGGTGAAGTCTCTCCGCTCAGGCTGTGTTGGCTACCAAGGCAGGAGGACAGTGGTGTGCTGGTGGGGTGGAGAGCATTGGGTATTGGCGTGGACAGCTGGGGAGTTGTGGACAGGGGTAACCTGGGCAACGATGCTGGAGGAAGATTCGGCGTGGTGGGTGAGGGAGTGCCATTGAGACGTTCCAGGCTGCTGTTACCTCCTGTGTGATTAGAGTGGTTGGTCCCAGGGTAGTTACCAGAAAGGGAGGCATGGGAAATACCACTTATAGGGAGGGGTGGACGTTGCTCTTCGTCTTCATTCTCACTGAGAAGGGCCAGACTCAGAGAGGGAGGGGGATCCATGGCAACCAGGCTCCAGCAGGTTTGTTTGTGCTCTGCTCCTCAACTGTGGAGTTTAGTTAGAGAGAAGAGAAAGACAGAGAAGAGAGAGAGAGAGAGAGAGAGAGAGAGAGAGAAGAGAAGGATGTTTTTATTTTTAACTCAATAAAATTAACAGAAACTAGGAGGCTGGAAAATGGCTGTAGGATGGGAACTCCCCTTTTATTACTTGAAGGATCAACTGTAGAAGTGTTGGGTGACAGTACGTTAAGAGTTGCAATGTATAGATTTGTGCCTGGAGTTAGAGTTTACATTAAAAATCAGTGGGAGAGAAAACTGATGAACCCAACAAAATTATATCTTTCTAAGCTCTCTTCCTCTTTTTCTCTGACACCCCCTCCTCTCCTCTCTCCTTCCAGCAATATCTGTCACACAAATGCAACCAAGAGTGTATTATTGAAAAACTTATGCAATGGTCAAATCACAACCTCTGGGCAGATCTGTGACAAATGCAAGACATTAGCATCACTACACTGCACTGCTGAAGACGCTGATGGGTATTTTTGCAACCAACATAAATAAAAAATAACAAATTGACAGTAATTATTTATTAATTTCGTACATTTGTAATCATTTAGGAATAATAATTTGAATAATATATTACAGTTTAACTGTGATTGCTCCGCTACATTATCTTTACAGAAACCCTGCTGTCACTTACCTCCCGTCTGTCAGTCAATCTCCACGTTCATATGGCGACTTCAAAAGAAATGGGAAAATCTTCCTTCACACTTTTTCTTTTTCATGTTGTCACAATCATGCCATCATTTCTTGCTCGCTTCGTTGCCGACAGCTTGTGATTCCAGATTGAAGGTTTTGAATTACAGAAGTAAACGAACCCGTTTCTTCCTTATAATACCTTCCTATTAAAGCAGTTGTTGCGTGCACCACCTGCACAATGCCCGAAATAAATAAGGAAAATAAAATTTTCCTTACGGATTTACTGCTGAATATTTTAAGAATTATATCCACTCGTTGCGTTAATAACTTCGATAAACATTATTAGCGCTTTACGAACAACATCGATTTATAGTATGCATTTGTACATGAGTAAAGGTAAAAACTAATATTAGCCTGATATTATGTCTAGAAATGGACGCATATCCTCTAGCCTTCATTCTGACAGCACGTCTCTCATTCGCTCTCTTTCTCTCCCTCTCAACTTCTCTTTTGGGCTCCGTCTCTCCGCCCCGACTCCTCCTCTCTGCTCCTCTCATTGGACAAACATCACAGAAGCAAATAAATAACCTATGAAAAAATCTACAACGAAAATTTAATTTAGTAAAACCACCTGCCGCCTCCTCTCCTCTTCTTTCAGCCATAAAGATTCCTCAATAGAGCCTAACAACAGAAAATTAAAACAATTATGTTATTGTATTAGGTTAGGGTTATTTATATTATTGCATAATAAAAATATACACTATATACACGAATATAATAATTAATAATACGTATTAATCCTAAAGAACATAGGCAGTTTGTAATAAGTTTGCCACACCATAACCTAAAAATTTAGCAAGTAATTTGTACCCCTGGAAAATGAGTATGCAAATAGCTTTATATACAAATGCATACTAAAGTAATGCCTCACCATTATAAAAAATGTGTAACAATGGATTCTGCCAAAATATATTTAATTATATATCTTAGTTTGAGCTGTAAGGTGAAATCACAATAAAAGGATAAATATTGCATTTCCTTCTCCTTTGTAAGATGATTTTATGCTAATACCACCAAGATACCAACAAGCTATAGAGACTAAGATTGCCACAATATGTTCTGTAACGTCACACAAAGCCTTTGCTCCAAAACAAACACACAAGACTTCAAGCAATAAGCTGTAGCCTGTGTTGTTGTTAGTTCACAGCATCATGACATATCTTGTCAATGTCAGCATAGATGAAACATAAACACACAGCCGTCAGGACACGTCAAAGGCCAACAACAGGTGGTAAAGTGTCCAGCTACTGATCTGGTTCCCACAAACAGACCTAACTGACCCTTTGTCTCTAGAATCGACACCTGTCACTGGGTCAAACACGGCTGCCGATACTGTTGTAAAATAAAGCAATAAGCCCAAGAAAATGAGATTTACAGTGAATTTAAAACAGCTAAGTGGCATTGTTAGACAGGGAGCAAAGCAAAGTTTCATAGAATAAACACACAGAAACAAACATTTTATGTAATTGATAAAAAATATTCTTCCGCCACATAAAGTAGTTCTTTGAAAACAGCAACACAGAGTTGCAGTAGCACAGTTATACTGATGTAATGAGCTTACACATGTAGTATTTATCAATTTAGAACGCAGATCAACCAATCATAATCAAGGACCGGAACTTTCCGTCTACAAGTTTGTAATTCTTAAGCTATCTTTGCTAGTAAACTAAATGACCTCATTACCGTGTTTATATCCGCTTTTAATGATGAGGGCAGAATAAAATAAAACCACAGCCGCCTATTCAGCAGATAAAGAAGGCATGTGTTCAGCACACAGGATACTGCTGACCGGTGCTAATGCATGCCATTGAGTATAACAGAGCAGAAAAACATGATAAAGTGAAATGAAACGGCTTCCAGGTGAAAGTGGCTCATCTCTTTGCTATCTCATGGCAACAGTGTCCTCTCCATCATGTCATTATGTTCTCATTCCAGTAATTACCACATTAAATCCTACGTTTCTCGCTCGCTGTCTGGCCCTTAAACCGGATATAAAAGGATTACGTTCCATTAGCGTGGACAAAGATTTTATTTAAAAGGTTTGAATAAATTAAACACTCATGTCACCTGGAGATTATTTTCCTGGATTTAGAGTCTATTACAGCAGAAGCCATATGTTTTCCCTGTGACATCATCAGCAATAAGCAAAGTCATCATGCACATGGTGGTCATGGAGATGACTGGGTTACAGGTCCAGTGTATGTGTCCAGTTACATCAGTGCCACAGCACAGATTTGTTTCCTCAATGGCAAATCTAGATTTTATTAAAACAATGGCACTGAGTGGAAACTGGGAAGATCAAAGACTTAATTAAGGGATTAAATGAGACAATAAACAAAATGACAACATTTCAGGGAAAGACAGAACATGAGACAATGAGCAGGAAANNNCCCACTCTACCAAAAAGGTCATAGGTGATACAGATGGCATGGGGAGGGTGACATAATGGGGCACAGCTGACCAGTTATAACTAAAGAACAGAGGAATGAACAAGAGTTAGGGGTCATTCCTGTGCAATTCATGTATAAATGACTTTACAAATTAATAGCTTTTGACATTTTTACTGTGTGTTAATATGAATGTTTCTAACAACAAAAAAACTCAACAAAAACTTATTTTTTAGTTACTAGGATGTTTAGAATTTACTTGGTACAATGCAATTTATTAACACATACATGCATTATTGCATTTTTTTATAGAATGTGTAAAACCCTTAAAAACAGAGAAGTTAGTACACTAACAACGAAGATTGAAAAGGAAGTCTTTGTTATGTTGCTTTTACTCTTTCTGGCAGTGAAGGTTATGGATACAGGGAACACTGAGATGGGGAGACAGTGACATCAAACGGGTGCTTTTGTTCCTTTTGTGAGGAGAAAAGGTCAGTTGCATTCCTAAAGGACACCTCAGAAGAACACAATAAGAAATGTGCTGGAAGACACTAGTTATAAACAAATTAATATATAATATAAAGTAATATTAATATAACATATACTACATATGTGTGTGTGTGTGTGTCATTAAACTGCTTGACTCAGATAAAGTGTTCTGAATGAAGGGTCACCCACACACACACATACACACAGGATTAGCCCAGACAAAGCGGTTACCATGCCAACCCCAAAGTATACAGACAGTTGTCTTTTATTCTCTGTTGGATGAAATCATTTTCTCAAAATACCATAAAGTCCACATCTACCAGAGAGGAGGAGTTCTCTACCTTGCCTTGATTCATTCTTATTTAAATCGCACTTCTCTGTCACCTCACCTTAACAGATGTGTAGGACCAGCACATTTGACTCATGAGTGTGTAAAGGAATGCTGCGTCCACGCAGACTGTAAAATTCCCATTTCCACCTGGACCAACCAACTCGCAAACACACCATCAATGCTAATCAATAGCAGAACAGCATCACTCAGTGGGCAGCAATGAGAAAACAAACCCACCTTATTTACTGCAAATGTGAACTCAGCATAACTACATTCAGCTATGCATCATCTGTCCATCCGATTAAACACACAAACACTTTGTTCTTCAGTCAGTGGGAGGCGTTGGTAAAACTCGCGACCCCTATGACTCAGTGGACATGCTAAACTCATGCAGTGTTTTAAAATGATCTGTACTTCTCCAGTGCCACTCTATCAAATTGAGAGGCACGTCAAGTAGCTGATTGACTCATAGTCCATCTTTCCACTCAGGTGGATTCAATTAGATTCTACTTCTTTCCATTTGATTCAATACATTTCAATTGCACCTTTTACAATATAAACCTTGTGAGGAACTAGAACTCCTATATATGTATGTATGTATATACATACATATACAGTATAGGAAGCATGCTTGCACACATAAAGTAAAGTCCAGTCCAACAGTTTTAAAGATAATACTGCCATGTGTCATATAATTAAACATGATTATAATTATTCTCAAATTCAACATTGTAAATTCTTTTCTTGCTCATTCTACGCGTCCTCTCACACAGTTTCCACATTCACCCCTCACTCTTGTCTGACAGTAATGAACAAAAGCTTTTGCGCGATTGACAAAGACAAGAGAAATTTGAGAGCACAATGAAAGGCAGACAAATGGGGTGAGAGTGAGTGCTGGAGAAATCAAGAAATAAAATAAAGAATAAGAAGAAAATGGAGGAAGATAAGGAAAATGAATGACAGACAGTTGAGAGTGTGAATGATGGGGGGCAGAGAGAGACAGAGAGAGAGACAGATGGACAAACACAGACATGCAAACAGAAAGAAAGAGGGGTGCCACAGTGACAGCCTGGCAGTACGTCAAACGTTTTGCTTTGGATTCCGTTAAACTAGGAACACACACATTGCAAATCACCTTCCCAGCAAATAACTATAACCTTTAACATAAAAATACATAAGTCTAAAAACTCAAAGGCACCACAAAGCAACACAAGTGACATGCAATTTATTCATCATCATTCTGTCTCTGTAATAGGCACACTCAGCGAATATTCTCTGTCCACGAATGGATTTCCTAGCTGCCCATACGCTCCTGGTCTCAGTGCTACATCAGCACTCCACCCAATCTGCCCAGTCCTAATGCTCCAAACCTGAAAAAAACATGTCTTACAACATTTGAAAGATCATTTTAAATAAGAGTTACAAAACAGTTGAACAACACGGCTTCATGATGCTGGGGAATTCTATTAATATCTGACATAAAGATGTTTATGCATATGATTTAACAATGGATGCTCTACGACAGTATTTATGTTTTTTTTAAACAAATTTCAAACACTTGAGCTCATACACTTGAGTTATTTTTGACTCTGATTAAGTCTCAAAGACTTGGTAAATGTATGAATAAATGTATTTGTACTTCAGATGTATTTCAGATGGGTAGCAAACATTGTTAGGCTGTAAAAAAATCCACTAAGATGTTGTCCTACTAACCAAATAACATCAATGATAATCATATTTTAAAATAGTCATTTCCTGTCTCTGTTGTTGTGGTATGGTAATGAAAGGAGCTTACAGTAACTTCATGGGTGGGTTTCAACGTGGCCAGCAGATTCTGAAAGATTAAATTTAATTTTAAAACCCACCCATCATAGGGTTTGCAGCTTTTCAACTTCTCATTACCTCCAAAGAATAAAACAAAAAAGGATTCTCTCGAGACCTCTTAAACAATTCATGACATTGATATTTCCTCTGTTCTCTCCTTGACTTATGTGGGAGCTGAAAACCTTTAGAGGACTCTCATTACATGCATGCCACCTGCAGTCCCTGTAAAATTCCCTAAACGAAAGGCAAAGGGGTCAGGGTTAGCCTGCTATAAACAGATAACTACATAAATACCAGTCCATCATTCCCTCCCTCTACTGTCACCTTCCACTCACCTTATATTATGTTCCTCCCCGTATGCGTCCACTCACCTTTTTCTTTTAACCTTCATTAAATGTCACTTCTTTCAATTGTTTCTCTTTCTAAATTATGCCTAATTATGCCAATTTTGTAATTTACTTGCATATCTTGTTTCAGTTCCATGTTTGCAAACTCTCTTTCTCAAGCTGTTAATCTCTACAATTTTTTTCTACCAGCGTCACAACCCTGTTATGTCTTTTCTGAAGTATATTTATTAGCATGTGTTAAGTTTCTATAACAAAGACCAGGGGTGTTCATTGAACTGCCTCAGAGCCACCACGAGAGCTTTTCTCGTTGAAATTTGGTTAATTTATGAAAGAAACTACATAGATTTGGCATGCACTTTGAACAGCCTCACATTATAACCTCATTATGTAAGCCACAGATATGCACAGAAATCTAAATACAGTAATAACACTTGTGCCGCGACAGTTGGTGTGTAGGTGGAAGTTAGATGGGAAAGCCCTCAGAGGTTGATCTCTCTCTCTCTCACATACACACACACACTAACAGACACGCATTTCACATCACATTACTGCATTTGTCATCCTCTCCAGTCAAGACAGGCCTGGAGAGCAACTTTGATTTCACTGAGTCATCTGGTGAAGAGAGTAAGACGTGTGTGTGCTCTTCAATGTGTGAGCAGTCTTAAATGTTTTGTTTCAGGGCTCAAAACAGTGTCAGCTGTTGCGACTCATCACTCCACTGCAACAAGCGCCGACAGCAACACTTACACACAGACAAGCGCTGGAGTTTGGTGGCCTTCATATTCATTACACACTGCCGGTTAGCTTTAATCTTTTGCTTTCTCTTGAGGTTTTTACTTTTGCCCACATTACTTCACCTATTCCCTCATTCCCTTCTCTCATTCATTCTTATCTGGGGGATCGATCGGTTTATTTACACAGCCTATGGAAGCGTCTAATATTTCATACACACACCGTGCACTCGTCTGACATATCTGTCGAAGAATTGCCACAGAAGAGCAGTTAGATAATGGCTTGCCTTGAGGCTGCCACAGTACACACTGCAGGCAACTTGAAAGGCCCTTATGATCAACTGAGCTGGTTACATTAAAACGTGGTTTTCATGGGTGTATGAACACGTGATAACGTGAAAGCTGTCAATCACTGTTTCCTGCGCAGGTTAATAACGAAACTCCACTTGCTTTTTTAATAAAGCGTGAAATTATCAATACAGTTCATTACCGCAGATGGACGAGTTCCAGGTGGTATTTTATCTAACCTATAAAAATGTCTTTGGACCGAGTCAGTAGACTTCCCAGTAAAATTAGTGAGCGGAAAATGTATAATTTCACAGAAACGTTTTTTAGAGCAATCTCGACCGAGGGGTAAATTGTTGAACTGGCGTCTGTGAACTATGAGTACAGGGAAAGGTCGCCATCCAGCGGTATTACAACCACTTAAACCCATTACAAATAGAGATCCGTGCTAATTGTAGTAAGACGAACTGTAAAGTTGTCATAAGGGCTGTATTACAGTAACTAGGTTTAAATCCCAATAAATAAATGTTTGTGTTCTTTAGCAATGGGTTTAATAGGTATTAATAATAGGAATTTATAATTTTATAATTTAACTCTATATTCTATTATTTTAGGTTATTATTCTGGTAGGATGATCACATAACAGGTTAAAATGGTGCAATTTTTTATTTGTAATTTTTTAACTGCTTTGTGAATAATTATGTGGTTTCTAATTTTTGTTTCTACAAACTAACAAGCAAAATTTTTAGCTATATTAAAATACTCACAACAGAACTCATTCCTATGTCCCTGAACAGCCGTTTTGTTCTAATTTCAGTAGACAGCAAACGCCTTGAAATAAGTTTTATTTCCTCAACTAAAGGGAGACTTTAAATGAAAAATACTCAATTTGATTTTAAGTGAAGAGTGTCTCTACAGATTTAAAACGGAGTATTTATTTAAACAGATCTCAATAGGTTCATACAGATTCATACAGATTTATATTCAGTGCACAAAGGTAGTAACATGTTAGTATTGCTTTAGTCTTGAAGCAGTGCACAATTAACAGTGTACCTACGCAAAACATAAGCACAGCAGATTGTTCTACTTTACAATACAGAGAACAAAACAGGGGGCAAAGCAGTATTAAAAAAATATCAGTTCAGGTCCACAAAGGTGCACGATTGATTTGTGCCACCCACCCGTTACAGCATATGCAAATCAGAAGCTGCTAATTTTTAACAATCAATTACACATTTAACAAACCATTAAAGCAGAACACTCATCGTATAAAAAGCCATCCTTAAAATTAAAGATAGGAAAAAATATGGATTTTCAAAGTTATCAATCAGTACAAAATATATACTTACAATATATACACATACATAAACACACACACATATATATAAACTCACAAAACAGACCTTATATATACATCTGTGTGCATATGTATCTGTATGTACATTATGTATACATTTCCGCCAGTTTATGCAAAACTTTACATACAATGTTTTGAATTCCACCAAGAATTAAAGAATAAAAGTAATCAAAATGAATTTTAAAAAAGTGGATAAATCAGAAAATGTTACACCATGACCAAGTCAAAGCTCTATAAATGATAAACAATTCTTTGCAACTTTGTTGACTCTAATGAAACGAGAAGTCTGATTGGGATCTGGTTAATTTCACTATATATGTGACCTGACAGAGGAATGTTCTACCTAAATGTATCATTAGAATGATTACTCAAAGGTATTTAGAGAGACCGGACTAAGAGAATTATCACTTAGCTATTTCGCCACTACAATCAAATAATACAGCACCGATGGTAACAATTCCACAGAGAGAGGAAACCCACAAAAAATGTAACGGAGTCACTGATTTCTTGTCATCTCGTCAAGTCTAATCTGCCTTAGGTTTATAACTATGTTGCCATAGCAGCACCCATTTCTGCTTGGTCATGATGAAGAACTTGAAACCCACAAACTTTCCTGTTCTTCCCCATCCACAGAATAAACCTTTCCTAAAGTACCCATTCCTGCAATCATGCCCTCTCACATCACCCAGTATTTATTCTTTCCCTCCTGCTATCAGTGACTCTTTTATCCTTCTCTCCCTTTGTTTTCTCTACCTCTGCAAGCCATGTGTAGTTGTAGGAATGTTGTTGTTTGAGCTGAAGAAGCTATTAGGATCAACAGCAGAGCCTTGATTGGCCCTGGGGCCTGGGGCCCTTATGTGTCCACTACCTATGCTTCTGGTCTCGCCCTCGAAACTCTTTTCTTCTAAGGGCTTCCCAATCCAGGAGCCATATCCATGCTGGTTTAATGCCAGGAAGAACAGCCTCTTGGCATCCTGGAATGAAGTGGCAGCCATCTTAGCGTGGGTGTAAGAAGGCAAAGTCAGTAGATCCATTCTCCCCACACGCTGGCACAAGGCATGGAAAAGTCGGAACAGATTTGACTTTGAGACCCTTGATACCTCCATTCTGGGACTGGCATGAACAGAAAAAGCAGGTGTCATGGAAGAAAGCCTAGGTGTCTAGGTTTTGAAATGCTGAAGAAAAGCTGATCCAACTAGGTGAGAGATAAGCTGAGTTTTCTTATTGCAAATGTGGTTCTGTGTCAGGCCATGTGGTTTTATGTCATGCTATTGGCTGCTTATTAAGACCAAAGGGGCTGCTGATTCTTACCTATCCAGTTTGCCCTTGGTGCCATCCAGTATTTCCACACTAAACTGGTCTGGCTGACTCCAGTTAACACTCGATTCTTTGGTCTTACCTGTGTGGCGTGTTGAGTCATAAACACTCACCCTGCCCACCTACAGAAAGAGATAAAGGGCAATTAAATACAAGTAATGAAAAAGATATTAAAATTCCTACAAGGTTCACTAAGGTTCCCTACAGCTACGAAATGTTTTACAGTAGTAGACTCAGGTGTATTTGTTGGCTTGCTGTGCTCTGTGTGGGTACCTCAGGGTGATTGAGAGTAAAGTTCGCTGGTAGACTGTTTTTGAACACATCTCCATCTCTAGCCAATCGGCAGCATACCGCTCGAGTCAGGTGACCATGGCTGTAGAGGTATCCTGATGCATATACAAATTATAACCCATAAAATCATTATGCATAACCAGTTCCTATAGACCCTATTTACATTTTTTTAGTGTCAACACAGGAAAAGAAACTTAATCAAGCAATTTTACAGGGTCTTTAAATCAGTGTTTATGAAGTGAAGTGACATGTATTTGTCAGTTATGGTTGCCCATAACCGAAATGTGACCTCTGCATTTAACCCATCCTTCGTGAGGAGTGAACACACACTGCAAGTCGTGAACACACACACACCCAGAGCAGTGGGCAGCTATCCCTGCAGCGCCCGGGGAGCAATCGGGGGTTAGGTGCCTTGCTCAAGGGCACTTCAGTTGCTACCTGCCGGCGCTGGAATCGAACCAGCAACCTACTGATTACAAGCCCGACTCCTTAACCAGTAGACCACAACTGCCCCCCACATAATGAGGACCACATAATGAGGACCTCTTATTTACATAAATAATAATTATAAAAATAAAAAGTGCCTTGCCTTGATTGTACATGAATTTTAAGAAAGCAGGCTGTTTTAAAGAAAAATCACTGAACTTTATTATGCTAAGAATAGTTGGGAGCACATTACCAAGTGTGATGGAGCGCAGGTAAACAGGGTGCATGAAGTGGCTAAGCAGTGCCCCCTGGAGGCCGAGAACGTTCCAGCGCAGGATCTTGTCGCTGCAGCTCATGGTCCTCAGACGTTCACCATGCTGAATTCCATCCCAGGTGGGCACAATCGCACTGGACTCCACTGGGATGGTGCCCTCACCTTAAAAACACAACATTTTAAATGAATAGTAATAGTATAAATAAATACATGAGAATGTTTAAAGTGTATGTATTAAAAACATGTACATCGAATGGACATAGTACAGTGCCAAGTGCCGAGTTGAATTCAAGTTGTATCCACACAATCTGGAAGAGCATGACTCCAGCAATACCAAGGTCATGGGTTTGATTCAAAGGGAGTGCACATACTAATAAAATATAACAAGCCTGTAAGCCTGTAAGTCTCCTTGGATAACAAAAATGTCTGCCAAATCCATAAACATAATATAATAAATGTAAACGGCCACATAATTGCTTTTGTCCTATTGTACTAGTCATCATTTGTTTGCCTACCTATTGGCCACATGTACCCAGCTATCGGGAAACACTGTGGTAACATAACGGTAACCAGATGGCACCAATGAACACTGCTGTGTGCGTCTTATTTATTCAAACAGGTAGCGCATTAGAGTTCACACACCTGAGTTTGGCGATTATACCGCAGCATGCATGTAGCTGCCCATTTAGATCAGCAATCTCTAACACTGACTCTAACAGCATGTGTCTGTGAGACCTGCAGTAGCTGCTTTAGGATTAGCCCAGACAAGCATTAACGTCAAGAACTGCCGTTTCTGTAACTGTAATATTTGCTGTAGAACTAGATCTTTGCTTCACTTAACAGCCAAAATAAAAGAAACGTTTAAAGATTCAAGACAAATGTGTGACCTCAGTGGAACCCAATGCAGTCCATTTATTTGATTGCAGTCCATTGATTCTGTTCATTAAATTACATATTTTAGGTGACAAAATTAATATTTTTGTCTATATCATTGTTGTTTCTTTAAGTGTTTCAAGTCCTGTCCACTATTTTAAGAGCAAGCCTAATGATGAGATACACCTAAGCCTGATTTCACTGACAGAGCTTAGATTAAGCCATTTAATTAAATTAGGTGAGTTTTAAGTAGCTTTTATAAACGTGTTTCAGAAATAAAAACATTACTTGTGTGCATTAAAATAATGGCATTAATATATTTTAAGACATGTCAGTGCAAGTTGCTTTCTGTTAAGACAGCTCAAACATGCATGTTAGTCTGGACTTGGCTTAAGTTTGTATGGACATAAGTAATCTAAGTAAGTTCTACTGCAATTCAGAACTCTTTGGCCTACACACATAATCACTCCTTATACAGATAGTTGAGATTTTGTAACAGAAAAGGAGTACTGACTAGTAAGCATTTGCAAAAATATTAGGTAAAAAAAAAAGGTCAGCTGGAGACTCCAAAAGGCCTCTCAATTTTGCATGATTTTGATCTTTTCCAAATGTGTAGGTCATTGTTACTGCTGTAGCTTTGCTTTGATAAAAGATATAATACCACCTTATTGTTGACATCATTCATACATAAAACAAGCTTTGTCTTACCGTTCTCCACTTTGGTTCTGAGCTTTCCCTGTTTAACGTTCTCAAAGAGAGGCATGTGTCCAGAACCGCTGATCTCGGCGGCCTCGCTGCAGGACTTATCAAAGAGAGCACCATCACCACATGGAGCAGTACTGAGAGGGAAAGAGAGAGACATAGAGAGAGTGTTATCCATGTTTACAGATGAACATCTGTTTAAAAGTAGCTTGCATGTATGTCTTACCTAATGTACAGATGAAAGGTGATGTCAGATTTGATCTTCAGCTTACAATCCTCTGCTAACTCGAAAATACTGTCCTCAGAGGGTCTTTCCCAATGCTTTATCAGCTCACCATACAAAAACCTGAGTCATTAACATACAAATTACAGACATGTCTTAATCTTATTACAAATGAATTGTTGTGGACTGCAGGCCAGTAACACGTAAATCACGTATTGCAATTAATTCCTCAGATCATTATGTAATACATCTGATTGATTAATTTGATACAACTGACACTATTTACATCTTTAAAATTGCTATTAATTTTATATTTTTCGTTTATTATTTTTTTGTACAGTTGTCTTATATATTCTTTCTTTCTTTCTTTCTTTCTTTACTGCTTCAGAAATTCAAACTTGCTGTTATTTATCACAGCAATTAAAAACACTCATACATTACAACAGAAAGAAAAAAAAAAACAGCCTGTTCTCAGAAAACTAAGAGACACTCTGTCCGTCAACAACAGCTGCAGAACACAGAGTATAAAATCAATACCGATGAGCTGCAGCGAAATAAAATTCTTTCGTCTTGACGAATGAGACAGCAAAAGTGGCAGAATGAAAGAAAAATAAATGTGAGAAAAGATGAGTGTGAGACAGAAAGTTCCCCTGTAAGCCAATACCGGATGAAGCCTCTCCTGGAAATGATTTCAGCGTGGCAGTCATTAACCGTGTCCCCTCGAAGACTGAGCTCCTCTCCTTTAACACAGCGGTTCCCTGCAGCCATAAGGCACGTGTTTAATGCGTCATATTGCCTTTGTCTGTTGTGAAACGTGTGTGTGTTTGTACCTGTCCCAAGGCTGACGACTGTTCCCAGACTGTCCGATCCTCTTCTCATCACAATGGTGGCCAGAATCTTCCTACCCAGAAGGCTGTGCTGGATGCGTGCTGTGAGGGCATTAAAGCGCTGATGGCTCAGCATGGCAATCTGATCGTGCAGTGTGCTGCCTGATACTGGCAGCTGGAACACACACATACACAAATAATTATATATAATAATTATATATGTCTTCTTATATAACCAAAATGAAATAACATCATGATTAGTTCTTGTTAAAATAAAAGTCATAATCAAGTCTGGTTTAAGTCAAAATTATGATTATGAATGTTTTTGTGGCAGGTGCCATTTTACCAAGAGACTATAATGAGCTGCACTATGAATCATATTACGCAAAGAGAAACAATTGTTAAAGAATTTTATTGTCACAGGCACAATAAAAAATATATACAAAATCCAAGATAAGAAATGCATATGGATTTTGGACAAGATATATATGAATTTTGCAGGTGTGCCAAAAAGTGTTTTTTATTGACGTATCAATAACTTCAAATGTTTGAATCTGTTGAAAAATGCAAATAATAGAACTGTAACATTATTATAATAATTATGTAACTGTAAATTATATTACTTAAAGTAACAGAAGTTACAGTAAATTTGTTAAGCAGTCAACAGCTACTACCAGTGAACTGTTTCTGTAAATGACACAGAGTGTGTGTGTTTAATACCTCTGGCGTGAGCTCTCCGGTACGCGCTGCTTTCTCTGCCTCTCCTATAAGCACCCGGAGTGCGGCATCTGCTGCCTCCTGCTTCCCCTGCTTCTTATTACTAGCACACACAGCAGGAAACCATCGCCCTCCCAATTTAGCCTGGTATGTAAACCTGAAAGTAAGATAGAGCGAGAGATATAGAGAATGAGAAAGCTAAATGTCTGTGACATTTGATCTTTTTCATTGTGTGGTAGAGCTGCGGGGAGTCAATCACACCAAGATGAGACTCCTGCAGCTTCTTTAATAAGAACATAAAGATATGAAACGTGACCAGGTGAGATTGTGTGTGTGTACTTGGGCTCGTGTGGGGGTCCTGACTGGCCCACCAGGCGTATCTCGGCAGCGAAACCGCGAGCGCGGGAGTACTCCAGCAGGCCGGACACAGCGTTGTTGTTCAGGTGGTTGATGAGGTCACCCACGCCCGCCTCATGGGCCGCCTGGAGCTCAGCTGCTGTCAGGGGAGGGAGTGAAGGGCATGCAGGCATCGCTGGCTGGGACTCGCTTTCGCTCAGCGGGAAGAAATTACCTGAAGGCTGGAAGAGATTGTGTTCAATCGACCGTTGCACAGATAAATGGAGGGATGAACACGGTTATGTGGAGGTCAAAGCAGTGGGGTCAGAAAATGAAGAAGATGGGAATATAGGTGTGTGTATTACAGTAATCATGTAACTGAATTTTTACATTAAACAAACAGTACTCTATAAAGAACATCTACACCATGTGTTCCCTATGGGACTTATTTAGGGACTTAAAAGTAAAGGTAAATTTATACTATACAAAAAAACAAGAAAATAAATATAAATATAAAACTTAACATTGTCAATTTTTACTGGGTTTTCAATAATACCAAATTAATAATTGCAATAATATCTGCAAAAATTAATTCTACGACATCTATAAATTCATAACCAACTTTTCTTGCAAACATGTATAACATTAAATGAAAAGTAATTGGCTAATTAAATTATTATATTATGTTTCTAAGACCACAAGTCACATCTATGCAAGCTAGATAAATACTGTAACGTTATCTTTAAGTAAGCAGAATGTGCTACAAAATTCCACACAGAATCTGATTGTATTTGCATTTGATGAATATATTTGTCTCCATTTTTATAAAATCATTGTCTTTCGCTTCTCATAAAGTCATCATGCTGCTCTCAGTGAGTGTAATCTACTGTCTTCCATCAATTACCTTGTTAAGATGCAGCTGTCCATCTCCCATGAGTTCTTTCACAGCCTCCTCTGACGCCAACTGCTTCGCTGCTTTCTTACTTGGCGCTGAGGCTTCTGGGAAAAGCCGCTCACCGACCATTACACGGAAGACAAACCTGACCCAGGAAGTGAAAAACAGCAGGGAATTGTGGGAAAAATAAACGATAAGTCAAAGTGTACATTGTTTTTTGATAAACAAGCAACACACAATTCTTAATAGCAAACTATTTCAAATCCAACAAAATCTAAAAATGAATTTTCCTCTATGGTTGTATTGCTTTATTTACATCAATTCCTGTTTTTAAATACAGACCGATTTATTACACCAGCACTCAATGATTGAAAAAGAACTCAATGTTTGTTGACATTTTCCTGAATCCCATCCAATATTAAGATATCTCTTTTAAAAGTGAGGTAAAGTAAGCTTATTAGCACATGCACTGAAGGGAAACTGAGAGCAAAGTGGACACATTCATCATACAGGATCTGCTTCTCCAATAAAAGACCTTAATTGCATATTTTTAGATACTAGAACCAGTTATTTCTTACACTGTAGGAACAAAGATCTATTACTTATGCAACCTACCACACGAGAATTTTCTCAAGTTAAATTATGTTATGGAGAAACTACATGCAGAAATTGGAGCCAGGTGAACATTAATCTGTATGTAATAGTAATTCATTATATTTGATTTGTATTATACAAACTAAATCCCCAGCATTATCAAGTTACATTAGATATTGTACAACTACTAAGACTCGATTTAATGAAGTAACTCACTGTGGAAAAAATGTTTTCAATTTTGTAAAAGTGATCAAGTTAACCTTGTGTGCTTTGCATTCTCAATGCACATTATGATTAAACCACACAGCACGCAGAATAAGGACTACACATTTATTTAATTAAACTCTCAGTGTTTCACAGTTGTTTCATAACATTACTAGGCCATATCGTGACTTTTTCTGTCAATTCTGTAGACTTACTGATACGCAGTACTACACATCTGCAATCTGCAGCCGACACTCACACAGAAACAGGGAACTGATACAGACTTTGCATGAGGCCAATGCACAATGGCTTCCTACTTCACCTAATATTTTTAGAGCAAACACAAAACCAATACGGGACAACAGAGTAGAATGTACAAGAAAGGTGAGCTAAGAGAAGGACAAGAAAGAGGTATGCAGATAAAAACTACCTCAGTCCTTCAGGATAAGACAAAGCAGGCATTGTGTTTCATAGTTTGCAAGTTTGCAAGTGTCATTTTAAGGTTTTAAGGACAAAGGGAACTAAGGACAGAGAGAGAGACAGACAGGCAGACACAGGGGAGAGAAAAGGAGAGAGACAGAAAGAGAGCAACAACAAAAAAAGTAACAGTAACAAAGGGAGATAGGAATGACATAAAAAAATAGGTGAAGACACTGAGAAAGGAGGGAGAGGAGTGAGTACAGAAGGTGCGTGGAGAGTGTGAGATTGTGCAGGAGAATGTGAGGACTGGATTAAGATAAGAACAGAGACCTTGAAAAAAAGAGATATTTCAGGTAGAGAAGCATATGAACTATAGCAGGAATATAGAGACTTAAACCCCTTCACATTGTACTTTACCGTGGATCATGGGGCGGCCCTTCCTGTCCTGTGTTGATAAACTGGATGGCATGTCCACTGCGTTGGCTGTACTCCATCAGGACCGATACTGGGTTCTTTCCTCCAGGAAGAGACCGGGCCAGAGCCTGAGGTGGAGTTTCTGCACCACCCTTTAGAAATGAGAGCAAGAGGAACATAGGTAATGAGAAAAGGTCATGAAAAGCCATGACAGTTGATAAAACATCATGCAACTTTTGTTACAAGAATGCTAAACATACTAGCATATCTTCTGCCAAGTCTGTGGTCGATTCTGTTCCCTCAATGCCCTGTTCCTCCTCTTCATATGCACCTCCGCCTTCCATCTCTTTAGAAAGAATTCTCAGGGTTATGGCTGCAGCATCTTTTTTGGCCACTTTTTTGCTGGAGGCCTCAGCAGGTGGAAACCTGCGACCATCCAACATGACTTGCATCTGAAACCTGGTGATGAACAGCACAACATCAAGATGCGGCTCCTGTAGCTTAACTGGTAGAGCATTGCGTTAGTAGTGCAAAGGTTGTGGGTTTGATTCCCAGGGAACACACATACTGATAAAACATATAGCTTGAATGCACTGTAAGTTGCTTTGGATAAAAGTGTCAGAAATGTAAATGTAACATGTATTTTAAAATTAAATAAATAAGTTAGAGTGTTCTAATTCTCAAATCACACAACCCCAATCCACAAACATTAATGATCAAGAGAACATCACAGCTGTGACATTACTTTGAATTAGATGCTCAAATGTTTCACAGCTGTAATTAAAATACAGCGTATTTGTCTAACATACTCACTTACCAAACACTAGAAGCAAGGCTGCAGAAACACAAACAAGTGCTGACATCCATACACAAACACACTAACTAACCTTGGGTCATGCGAGGGTCCAGATTGGTTCAGGAGTAGGAATTCACAATTGTGCCCTAGGTGCTGAGCAAACTCGATCAGCCCACTTACTGGGTTCTTATTGCAGGCCTCTTTTAGTTTTTGCAACTTGCTTGACTCCAGACTTTGTGCTGGGGGAGGGGGGGCAGCCAATGATACAGCAACCTCAGAGCGGATACTGTTTAGGAACTCAGGGATATCATCAGACGCCCACTGCGAGCGTTCTCCTCCATTACTGGCCATTCCTTGATAGTAAAGAAACTGATGGGGATAAGGAGGTGGAAAGGTGGAGGAAGAACAGGGCAGAACAGGTTCAAGACTAGGAACATCATGCAAGATGCCCACTGGATTTTCACTCCTGTCCAGCAGCTCTGCTGTTGTAAACTCATTAGTGCCACCTGGAAACCCCACATTTCCCCCAGTTGCTTTTAACTTCCCAGTAGCCACATTGATAATCTCTTCAATTGGTGAGTTTAACATCTCAGCAATGTTCACTTTCTGTTTTACAGGCGCAGCAGCCTTCCTCTGCCGGACCATCTTGTCACGGCGATGTGCACTGAGCTCCCAGGTCGGAGGTGTAACTTTTGTGTTGCGTCTCACATCCCCCTGTTTCTCCATGGCGTAGAGTGTGGGATTAATCTGCTTGGCAGTTCGCAGGCCAAGGTTCTTGGCGATCACAAGCGAACTAGACTTGCCCACTTCATAGAGGTACTGTAGGATCTGCTCTTTGCAGGCTTTAGAATCCGCCATTGGTAATAAACTTACTGACTGTGCTGTAAGTAAAAGTGTTGGTAGATTGTGCTCAGTGAGAAATTGTCCCAAAGTACTGTCGTCTTCAGAGTCCTCTGATTCGTTGCTGGTATCACTGTCAACCTTAACAAAGGTCAGTGTTCCTAAGTTTGCGCTGATGCTTTTAGGAACTTCTCCAGATTGTAGCTTTATGGATAAACTCTGACCTTGTTCTTTCCTAGTATACTTTGAAGATTGTGCTCTGTCTCTCTCTTTACTGGGCTCACGGTCTTCTTCCCTACTGAGTCTCCACAGAGGAGGACTGTCAGTTTGCTTCACTGCTTGCTGTGAATATAAGAGGGCATATAAGGCCTGATTAATGATTTTCTTGGGCAGATGAAGTTTTTTGGCCAACACCCTGGCCTGAATGGTCTCGCCTGGCCCAAGTGATGTCAAAAAAGTGAAAACCTGTTGCTGGATCTGAGGGGTGAAACATAAAGAGTCTCCGCCTGTCCCAGACAAACTAGAAACTTTGCTGGCCCAACCACTGCAAGATGATAAGGTGTCAGAGTAATGTAGCCTTTTTACCTGGGCACCTAAACACAGACTATGAAGGTCTGAAGACACTTCATCTACATGTTCATTCCAGTAGTGCTTACTTTGCTGATTTAGATTCTGATAATTCTTCCCCTTCTGGTGTGGGTGATTCCACCCTGACTTCGTCTTAGGGCCAGGTGTATATCCAAAGTTCTGTTCCCTTTGCCAATTCGCCCTGTCTTGGTTGTAGCCTTCTCTTCTTCCAAAACCACCACTGCTTGATTTAAAGTTGCGATAACCTGTTTGGTACTGGATAGGCCTATTTGTGCCCTCTTCCCATCCACGGGAACCCTGCAGCACTTGCTGCTGGGGAGCTTTGAACTGTGGGGCCTGTGAACTCTCTGCCCTCAGGAACTGCACCTGGTGTTGTCGGAAGCTTACACCATTGGAGTCCGAGATCTGATCACTGCCTTGCTGTGGGGATGTCCATTGGGGCAGATCATAGAGAGCAGGGGGAACAGAAGGGCCACGTGGATGCACACCAGGAGCAGCAGCATAGAAGGAGTAACAGGAAGGATTCGTATACCTGCCAGATCCAGAGCTGGGACTTGGGACACGAGGGCCCCGTGGCCGACTGGTGGACGGATAGGATTGGGAATGAAAACGAGGTCTTCCCTGGTGGGTTGGAGAGGAGAATCGCTGATAATTGTTGTGAAACCCTCTACCTCTGCTCATAGCGCAGGGGTGGGGGTGTCGTGTTGTGCATGGATAAAGTGCCTGCTGGTGAATGTGCACACACGTTGAGCCTTTGGTGTCCGGTGAATGTAACGTCACTGGGTGGCAAAGGCTTAGTCTGTGCACTGCTTCTGAAATCATAAGACAGACAGAGAATATCTAAATATTCCTTGACAGAAAATGCAAAGGGCACAATTGATATTATGTTGTCACTGCTTGCAGACACATAAATCCTGTCTGCACATTTCTAGGCAACAAAGGAGACTGCAATGTGAGAACCTGGTTAAACAGGCACAGATTAATTATTCATGTTTATTATAATACAAGCAATTTATTTCGGGCTTAAGCAATTTCTGGATCCTTATGGTAAAAGAAAAGTGGCTATGGGAATTAAAGGAAAGAAGGCCCTTTTTAGGGCATTCTCTCTTATTGTAAGATACAACAGCAGCTATAAACATATTAGACAAATATTAGTTAACCTGGGACCAACAAAACATGAAGAAAACTTTAATAAAGCTTCACTAGGTTCAGTAAACTCAACATCCAGTTATAAAGTGCATGATAGTGTTCTGTAGTTTAGTGAATCACTTTACTCTGAGATTTTATCTTTTATCTTAGTAAAGTATCTTAAATTGTAATGATCAACATATTATTAAGTGTTTTAAGTATATTAAGACTTTACAGCACTTACATCACGGCAGGTAAATAAAATAGTAAGTTTCAGACATTACAAAAGATGCATTATGCAACAACTTTAGCATACCACAAAATAAAATTATATGGGTCTAAGAGATTAATGTATTTATTTTAACGCAATCTTGTATCTAAAGTGTTTATACTTTTACACAGTTTCGTAGTTTCCTATATAAGGTAATAGTCAAATGATATACATACCACAAAAACAAACGACGTCAACGGACTGATGAAATTGACAAAAAACAACCGGAATCAGAGTCACGTCTCTTTAATAGATGTGAATAAATCAAGATTCGAGCTCTGGGTGAAAGATGAGACAGTATTCCGAAAATGAAATGCAAACAGATCTAATCTCTAACAACATGGCATCCCTGAATGGCTTTATTAATCGTATAGACCAACAATGCTCACTTAAGAAATGGATGATCACTGAAACCTGTTTAAACTTTGGTTTTTATAGGAATGGTGAAATACTAAACTCTTACCAATAACCGAGAAAAGAAACAAAAACGCAAAGACGACAGTAGCTATTTAAGGAGGCCCCTCGGCATAGATCGCTTTAAGTTTCGCTTTCCATTCTTCTCAAAAGCTCTTCAGTTACTGCCTGTAACTTTCTGAAATCGCGCACTTCTCTATACCGACTGTAGGTGGCGACATTAATCACATGAGATTTTAAGTTTTATTATAAACAGATACAGTACACATCATATACCGTAATTACATCTTTTTAGTAGCAATACTATAATAATAGATTTATCTCAAAGTAAACATATAAACATCAACAAATTAACCACAGAGGCATCGAATTACTGAGAAACTGCACTAACACTTTGTTAAAAATGTTCCGGCCGCCTGTATTCATATTACCCCATATCAGTTGACGGCAAATAAATACTGCAGCGCACTACTCATTTCATTTTTATGACAGTTCATTGAATCATCGGTTTCGTTTCAGATTTCACTACCCAGCAGACTGAAAGAAAACCTCAACTTTGCGACCCTCCAAGATGAATAATACATGAGGTTACAGCACTGTACCGTAATAAAACTGCATTGCAGCTAGTACGGAAGGCTGATGTAGCAAAACTAGTCATTCTCAAGTGCTTAAAGGTTAAATCGCATTGAAGAAAAGGTGCGAGAGGATGTGGATCGCGTACGGGACAAACAATTCTGTTCAGGCACACAGATGCTCCCGGAGGTGCTTTATAACCCAGATTCCCTAATACACAGTCAGGCAACATTGCACATTGTGTAGCTCGGCTTTGTAAAACTAAACAAGGAGACAAAGTATAACAGACAAAAGCAACATTCAAGAGTCGCAATACTGTGACTGTTTAATAGTAAAGAGATTTAACATACAGTATAACAAAACTGTTGTACATGTCCATAAAGCATAGTATTACCATGACTGACCAACACAAACATCGCATTACAGATTAATATACATGTTTTCGTCTATTTTTCACTTACTTTTCACTTTTCATCTTAATTCAACATATTTGTATGAGCCTAAACACCCTTTATGAGCAATTATTTTCACAACGTTTGGGAGCAAGACATGCATATGTACAAGCAAACACTTTACTAATCTTTTCAAACAAATCTGCTACTACACATTATGATGGAAAACTTTGACGACTAATAACTAAAATAATACGTTTACTCTGTTGCAGCTTGCGTACATTACAAGGACACTAGCCGTTAGACATCACTTTAAATATATACGTCGTAATGCTATCCAGTTCAGTTTTATAGACAAAACAGAAACAAGCAGAATTATATAACTAGAGGGAAAGTGACAGTGTATGTTAAAGATGTCTTGATAAAAGACGTGGTTAGGGCTGCAGATCTCATTGGTACTAAAGCATCTCTTCCAGCCAGCTCCCGTTCTGTTTCGTTTTCAGCTGAACACAATGATAACGTAAATAAAACGACGCACGTAACTGGAATGAGGTATACTTACATGCGCAGACAGCATGCACGGAGTTGCAGTGCACAATGAAAACAAACCGCAGTTGAACGTTTATGAAATACGGCACTTACATGCGACGGTGTTTTGGCGCTGTCTGATGACGCAAAATTAAAACGTACAAAATAGGACAGAATGCAGCTTTTTAACCCCCCACCCGTTCGTTTTGTAAATTTCTCGGTCCCTCCACTTTTTTCTCAAATAAAAACACACGTTGAGCGGTATGGGTGCTTTTATTTATTCTTTGTGTGAATTACCGAGTGGTTTATATTATTGCTTTTTGCTACAATGAACAGGCTGCTATTAGCACAGTTGTAGTATTTGTTGGACAGAGTTCAACCACGGACGCTAACACAGCTGATGAAGTGACACAGCCCATCTTGGCTTTCTGGTCCCATTTGTTTTTTAATTATTAAATGCGTGATAAAATCACAAGGGTAAAGGTCAGTGGCATACTGACCTACAGAAAGTGAATGCTACTGTAACTAACCCACTTCACAATTTATGAGGCCGTTCAATTATTTATGTGTTGGCACCTCTTGTCCACATCATTGTACTTCAAATATCCCCCCTTCCCCACTGACTGTGTAATTTACTGGTTCAGGAAGGATGTATTTCACAGAGAAGCCACCAAAAGGTCAGAAAGTTATGACACAGATACAATATTCAATAGTCAATAAATCAATTTATTTAAAAGAATATGTTACATTTTATTATAATGCTATGACCAAACATTACCAAACATTTTGCTTTAACATTTTTTCCAGGTCATCTGTAGGTTTCAAGTTTAAACCCTTCTGGTATGCTGTTTTCCACAAAGGATTTTTTTAAGCTTGTCCTATTTGCAGTATGTATCCTACATTGTTTATTTCAGTTCATAATACACCATGAAGTTGCTTTGTTAATGTACTTTTTGTGTCTTATTTGAAAAGATTACTCAAAAATTCACACTGCTGAAAATACTGTACACAGAGATATTTGTATAATATCATATTCAAATAAATTAAAGTATCAGTCAAAGAGAAAAAACACAACCAAAGCAAACAGAGAGAAAATGATAAAGAATGAGAGAGGGTAAGAGATATTTTTACACAGAGAAAAGGCTATTCTAGAAGCGCACAAGAAATCATACAAATGGTAAAAGAGAGCTTTTGCATGACTGTGTAATCCCATGATAACCATCATGACTGTTATATAAGACAGCTGTGGTAATCCAACAGAACACAAATGCAGGTCCTTTTATTCACAATTGCTTGCTCAGTTATGTCTGTTACAGTCAATGAACATGATGACACAGAAACTTCAAAGAGGAGCTACAACAGTGCAGAACAGAAATTGGCATGCTGTCACCCACTAACATACAAACTTATACACACATCAAACAAAAAGTGCAAAACATGTCATGACTGGTCTGGAGTGAAAGGTTTGTATGCGCCTGCGCTACATTAAGTAAAACAGAAAACACAAAACAATTAAACGCACTATTTTAAAAGGATAGCAAAAGCAGATGACTTACTGTGTGGCCAGAGCCATCTAGTGCTTTACTGAGGGCATGACAGCCTAGAAATAAAACCATCCAGCCCTATACTTTTACACACACACACGCACGCACGCGCGCGCGCGCACACACACACACACCCACACACACCCGGCTTTCTAATTGAGTGTTTCACACTTAACACACTGCTAATGTAAGTCATACATGTGCAGGAAAGCCCCCACACACAGCACAGATTATTAGTGGGAAGGTGTTCCTGAGCAATGGCCAGGCCCACACAAAATCTGCACCTGCAGAAAGCTCTGCAGATTACTGTGTTCCCGTAGCTCAACTGGTAGAGCATTGTGTTAGCAGCGCAAAGGTTGTGTGTTCGATTCCCAGGGGATGCACATACTGATAAAATTATATAACTTGAATGTACTGTAAGTCGTTTTGAATGAAAGCGTCTGCCAAATGTATATACAAATTACAAAGTGCCACTTACTTACTACCCATTACCTGATGTTTACTAACTATTTTGGTTAATTTGATAATGCTTTTATCTAACAGTAAGAGTGTGATACAAACACAGTTTACCATACTGTACCTCATTTAAACACTGTCCAATTCCACCGATTTTACTTTCAAAATCAGTGCAGGAGTTCCATTTGGGCAAATACTGTTTTGGAAAACAAAAGAAACATGAGAGAACAAAAAAATTAAAAGCCTAAGTTCAGTTAGAGAAAATCTGTACATACACACTACCAACAATAGTGAGGTAACAGACAAATTAGTGTGGAAAAGCATGGAAAGTATTGATCTGCCTCCCGTGCCCTTTTTTCTACTAGTCTATAATAGCTTTTTCTCTTTCCCTCTCTCACTCTAATTGTCCAAGTGGAAAATGTAGTAATGGTTTTTGCTTTTTCGTAAATGGATACATTCTGACAGAGCATCTCCACACTCACAGGTGTATGTGCATGTGTTAGTGTCAGATAGTGTATTAGACTGCTGAGGTTTGCATTTCTTCAAATGAACACGCTGTCTCTCTACGATTCAGCCACATTCCTCAGCAGCACAGTCCAGTCGTTTCATTGTTTCTCGGGTCTGTAAACGCATGTCTTGTGACCAGTCACATGACATGAATTAGTCACCTGGACCAATCGCAATGCTGGTGCCACGTTACCAACCAGGGTGACCAGGTTCCATCAGACATCATTCCACTGAACTTTGTCCATCTGCTGGAGTAGCAAGATCGGTCCTGTTCCTACATCAGTGTCTTCTGTCCTGTCCCAACAGACGGTCACCTCCAGTTTGTCCAACACTTCTGTGCAGTTCAATGAAAAGATTTGATGGTGAAAGTCTTTGAAAGTCTTTTTAGTTGTACTTGTTTTCATCACTGTACTGTGGTTATATCATTTCCTGTGTTGTGTGTTTTTGACAGCCTTGAATTTGAAGGAGAGCCTTTATGAATGTGGGTATCTATGGTAGAGCAGGTGTTGTAAGCCATGTGACTTGTTTGAAATGGTACTTTTCTGAGCTTCTGTATGCAGCTGTGAAAGTATGTATGTTTGTGTATATGTGTGTGTGTACATTTGAGAATTCAAGAGGAGATGATCTCTTCGTTCATGTGCCTCCATCCCTTCTGTGTCTCAACAGTTGGAAGATATTCTGTGAAAGAGACATGCCATTCAGAAGACATTTCGGACTGACTTTAAAAGCCCGCAGTGCAAAACAAAGGCAGGCAGAGCCTTACCTTACTGCACATACCATCTTTACTGCAGTTCTTATTGTCCTTGTCCGTGGCCTCCTCTTCAACCTGAACAAATAACATCAATCAATACACACAACCAAACAGCAAACACACACTCATGTAAATTTACTAAAGTAGCTTACCTCTTTCCTCCATTTGAGCTCACAGAAGACTCTCTCAAAACACTCGTGCATGTAGTTGAACTAGAAAAGGACAAAATGTCTTTAGCACAAACAAGAACAAAATGCAGAACTCGAAGTCGTTTTTGGCACGTGGGTGGGACTCACGTATGGCGTGAAGATTTTGACCCAACGAGGTTTCTTTTCCCCTCGAGCATATTCAAAACAGAAAGCCATTCCCTCTTCATCTGTGTCCCATCTCTGCATCTCCGACCATTCGAATGCTATCACCTGATTCTGTAATCAAAGAGAGGCCACATCATTACTGAACTGTTAAACTAAGACGATGAAATCACAACACCCAAGTCACACTCTGTGAAGTGAGAATACATATAAAAAATAGCTTTTCACTCCTCTAACGCAAACACGTTTACCTCTAGGGTGCCATCCTCTGTGCACGCGTGGAGTTTGAAGTGGAGGATGCTTATCGCTGTGATGACGTGGCCTTTCCTACGCGAGTCACAGGAGCAGTGAGGGAAAGTGACCTCATTGTATCCCTCACATGTCCTCAGAATACTTAAATACTGATGAAGTAAAAATGGACAGGAAGTTTCATTATGATTCTGTTGACACGCCGTCAACTTGACACCTTATTTTTCAGTTCAGTCCTGACCTGGACCCTTTCATAATTATTATTATTATGCATTAAGGAATAGTTGACCCAGAAACAAATTCAGTCATTATTTACTCACCCGTACTTGTTCTTCTGTGAAACAGAAAAGGAGAATTATGAAAAATGTACTGGCTGCTTTTTTTCCTAGTACTTTCAGTTCTTTTCCATGCAATTGTCTATAATTACACTGGAAAGAATAACCTCTAGAAATAAAAAGAATTCTCCTTTTATGTTCCACAGAAGAAATCTTTACAAGTTTGGAACAATAATTTTCTCTTTACAGTGAATCAATCCTTTAATTTTAATTGTAAAAAGCACTATACAAATTAATGTGAATTGAATAATTTGAATATTGTGAATAAGCAATAAAGACTAACCATGGTCATTTTCCTCTGTTCATTAAGCTTTTGGAGCTGATAGGATTTCTCCCCCACTTTGATGAATCCCTTTTTCACATCATCCAAAGCCTAAGAGAGAGAGAGTGGACACAAGACACCATACATCAGTACAAAATGAAAACACGGCACACGCACACACACGTACGCGCAGTCAAACTTTTATGCCTTATGGTGGTATGTTATGCCAAGAGGCCTGAAGTTTAAGTACATCACACTCTCCCACAGCCCAAAGTCTGAACTCTCAAACAGTCCTTTAAAGGGTTGTCAAAACCAGCCAAAGTGTTCTTACTTCTCTTTCTTTGTTCTCTCTCTGATGCTCTAAATGGTCACATTGGTTCTCACAAAGATAAAGTACACACACACACATACACAGTAACAGACCTGATGGAAGCAATAGCTGATGGCCAGTTCATTGTCATTGAGCAGAATCTCTTCTTCTGTGGTGAAGAGCCACTTGCGTAGTGTGAGGCAGGTGCCGGGGATGGCAGATGTGTAGTTCTGCACATAGAGCTTATGAGGAAACTCATTAGGGGCCAGCTTGCGTGCTAGCAGGAAAGGAGACAGAGATGTAGCGGTATAAGCAGGGAGAGGCGGTGACAGATAGAAAGTGTGATAAATGAATTTAAATATAGAAATGGGCAGATATAGAATAACAACAAGACTTCATTTATAATATGAAGCAAATCAATCGCTACTGCTAGTCACAAAATCTGTTATGATCACTTGCATTTCTCAGCATAAATTCTGAATAACCATACATGAGCTACGGTGAAAGATCAATGCTGCTTAAATAAATGGGATTTAAAAGCAAATAAAAAAATGAACACCTTTACGGTTTATGTTATCAATATAACAGTATCAAATAATGTAACAGTCATATATGTAAACATTACCAAGGATGCTAAAGATGAGATTCGTATTGTGTCGTATCAAAACAAGCACACAATTTTGTCCAGTCTATACTAAAAGCATTTCAGCATGTCAGGATAATCAGATGCTCAGAAAAAGGATACTAACTATAGTAATTTTGTGTGACAGAAAGCTTTTAAAAAATACACATGCATGGGCCTATTAGGATCATTTAGCATTATTACAGCTACACACTCAGGAAACTCCCCCTAGCTATACAGCATGCACACACTGAAAACACACACTTGGCCTTTATTAAGTGACTGGATAAGAAGATTAGCAAACAAAGAGGCTTGTACAAATCAACAGCTGTGAATTCCTAAAACCCCAAACGTGTGTGTGTGTGTTGTAAATTAATTTGCCTGCAACAGTATGTCTAATAATATTTACATTTATGCATTTGGGTGAGGATTTTATCCAATTATCCAAATTTCAACTGTTATATTTACTGTTATAACTGATATTAAAGGACTGATCACAGTAAATGTTTGTCAAAGTATAATGTGTATTATAAAATGTGGATCAGCCTCAAGTTGTAATTGCAAGAACCCTAGGCAACAGTGTATTCACCAACTGAAAACAAGAACTGCAATTTAAAACAGAACATTACACCTCAGTTATTAATGAACACAGGCAAAAAAGACAGTCTTATTAGAAAAACTACAACAATACAAAGTCTTACCAAAGGAGTGGTTAATGACCTCAAACAGAGCAAAATAACTAGCAGTAATGCTGTCCATCCCAATCTTTGTCACTACAGCCTGAGAGAGAGAAAGAGAGAGAGAGCAATGCAAATATATGAAAACTATAAGAAAATATTTTACATAATAACATACAATTTACATACTGGACTTTGAGGTTTTGAGTGTATATGTAGCAATGTAACAGCATAATAAGCTCAGTTAATGCTAAATCTCAGTAGTCTGCTACATTCATCTGTTGAATCACAGAGCTGAAACGCAGTACCTGATAGACCTGGTCTGTTGTGCAATTCTTTCGCACCCGAACTGTAACTGTAGTTTTGTCTGGCATGGCTATCCTCAGTTCCACATCAGAAACACCGTTATAGTTCTAGAATAAGTGTGAGAGAGAGAAAGACAGAGAGACAGCGCTAAGAAACTTGTTCCAATAGGCTGAACATCACAGGGGGTGTTTGTCCACCGTGTGCCTGAGCAGTACGTGCAAGATATAGACTCTGATTACAGCCAAGCTGAAGATAAAACCTGCAAATTAATACACAAACAACTTGACCATCACATGTAAAGCTGCATCATTAAAATGTAATGCAAAGTTCTTCAAAACTTCTTGTCAGTATTTGAATCAACCATTTCATGAATATTTGAGTGAGGTGACTCCGACAGATGTTTGATGTGTAGTTTAAGGCCATTAGAGCATGTGGGAATGCAAATTAAAGGGTTGCTATCTTATTTAAGTGGGGACACAAATAGGGGTGAGTGAAACATCAGTGACATACATTATAATTTTACATTGAACATGACAGCAGCATTTGTCAGAATGTTTGAACACGAATGATTCTGCACTGTGATTCTGTGAGATCCTCTGAATGCATCCTGTTTGTCCTATGATTACAATCAGACTGTGTGTGAATGAAGATATATTTTTATTGTGAACTATCAACTTTGTGATGGTCTATGAAAAGTCACTATTGGTGGCCAATGTCCACAATTCAATCACTTTCTGAGTCCAGTGAGAATGCAGTGTAATTAAGTGAGGACCTTTTGTCTCTATGATAATCAAGCCATTTTGGGTGATGTGGTTATGTTAATTAGATTAGGCCTGTCATCACTTGATTGTCATCACCAGAGTGCTTGTTCCCCTGAGTGTCAGGACTGTCCCCTGAATGTGTCAGAAACCAGAGGCAGCTGACCTGCTGCATTCAATCAGTGGCTAACAGTGTTTTGTTTATGAGGGTAGAGACCAAACAAATATTTAGTGACAACACAGCCCAACAGCCTCCACCTGCAGGAATATTGTCACGGCAGTTTCTGAGCAGAAGCAGTTTCAGGACCAATGTTTACAGCAAAATAAAACATTCGGCTTTTAGGAAACATTCTGGTCATAGAATGACGATCATCTGCAACAAGACACTTGATTGATATTTCCAAATGTCCTGATCACAAACAAAGGAGAGAATGGCTGGAGTAAACTATGCAAGCATATTTGTTATGGAAAAAGATATACCCAAACATTTAAAAACAATGGCTACAACTTCCATAGTTAAAATGTGCATATTATATAACAATGAAAGAGACATCCTTGTTCCCAAAACAGAAACTTATTACCTTTACTTAAACCTATGAACAAAATACCTAGTTGTCCTTATTAGCTACAAAATAAATCTACATTATATGTTCAATTACTACTTATCCAAAAGCAACTGATATACAACTGGTATATTTAATTAGTTCTTTTTTTATCCATTCATCATTCCCATGATTATCGTACCTAAATAACAGCTGAGATACAGAAACATAATATATATGTTATTACATTTGCTTTCAATAAAGGAAATATAATAAACCGCATGTAATGATTATCCTAAAATCGGGCCTTGCGTCCCTGCCCCAGAAGACAAAAACATACCTGACCAGGCAGAGTTGTCATGTTATTATTAAGAGGCATAAAAGCAGGCATTTCCTATAGTATGCTGTTACCTGCTACTTCTGCTTTCAATTGTTCACAAAAAGCCCAACCAGTGAAGAAAACAAACTTTTTCTCTCTCTCTCTCTCTCTCTCTCTCAATAGATACAGATATACACATGTATACACATGTATTACAATTTAATACACACTACATATAAGCACACTACATATACATACATCATACAAAAATATATATACACATATATCACACACACATATAAACATATCCATCACACAACAATGTTAATGTCTTACCTCATCGGACTCTGACAAAAATTCCTGCATGATGTCGCTCTCCCCGATTACACGGACAGAACAGACTAGAGAATTGAAGAAAGAAACAAACATCTGAATGTCATACAAACACCAGCATACAATTATGTTTAGGTTTTAAATGTTGTCCTTTTCACTTACTTTTTTCTAAGTACTCCTCAAGCCCTCGCCTGCGAGCGTCTAGTTGTTGCTCTGATAAAGAGAAAGGCCATTTCCCTGGCAGCTTGGGAAATGCAAAGTTTGCAAATTCCCTCTTTAGATTCTGATGCAAGATGGCAAATTCACGATAGCGCTTAGAGCACAACTGTCTGCCTGCCATGTACACGTTGTACACCTAAACACACATGCAGAAGACTTTTTTTAAACATGATGGCTTTAAACCCCTATAAATTAAGGCAAAAGAACTGGTGTAAGTCATGAAGGCAGGTAAAACACTCACTACAAACTTCTCCCCGTTCTGCTCCACATGTTTGTAGGTGGGCACAGAAATGGGCACGGCCTGCTTGTCGCTGTAGTCATAGCAGGACTGCGATGAACCATCGTCCCCTGGATCAAGGCTGTCTGTCTCCTGCTGAGGGACTGACAAGACAGCCAAAACCAGCTCTTTCTCTCCTGCTCGGATAAGATCTACCACCTGCTTATGAGTGGCCCCTTCCACATTCACCCCATTCCTGGAGACAGAAAGAAAAGAGAACCAATGGGACATCAAATGCAATGCTACAAATTGTGTGTCTGCAGGAAGTTTCAGAGAGTTTCACTCAGATCAGATATCAGCTAATGCTGAGTTACTGCGCGAGTTCCAGGAACTTTCATTTTTGGTTTGTTACATAAAGGTCATGTTTTATTACACCAGAGAGTCTCCAGGAGACAACCGAGCAGGTCTTACTCAAAGTCCCACCTCGACCTGATAAACTGAGCATCTGAATCTGTCTGTATAGGCTTGACACAGTTCAAGACCTTTACACATTTGACAGACATAGTGACTTACAGTGCATTCACTCTTTACACTTTATCAGTTTCCCTGGGAATCAAACTCATGAACCTTGGCATTGCTTGACCCATGCTCTACAGCTACATGAAAGCAAGATGCGTCAATCTGACTACAATATGGGTATCTGGTTGAACAGAAAACATGACCGTCATGGCCTTAAGTGAACCTGCCTTCTGAAGCGACTATAAGAGGTTCAGTTTAAAAGACACAACGCAGCAAGATCATTGGAACAAAGTACTTAAGAGTTACTCAACAGCAATCAGCAGAGCATTGACATACTCTCTCTTTTCCCCATCTCTTTCTCATAGACACTCAAAAGACACTCATGGCCAGCCAATCCAGTACACAAGCACACACGCACATCAGGACCACTCAAAGAAAAGCTGAATCAACTAAACAATCTTTTTTCCCTCTTTACTGAACATAGCAGAGTGGCGGAATGTTTGAACTTTCTTTAACCATTGAAACTTGGCTTCACATGTAACGATTTTCTCAATTTTCCTGAATAATAATAATAATACTATTCCACTGTACACTTTTCATTACATTCTTCAGTACATTTATGCATTTATAAATAATGAATATGAGGGCATGAGGAAAACAGCGAGAAACTAAAAAAGACTAAAAAAGGAAAGATCTCTTAATGTTTTATATGGTTATGCTAAAAGAAATCAGGGAAACTTGGAAAGGTAAGAAAGTGCTAATTGTAAGAGCGCTGACCTGAGGAAGAGATTGTGTAAATGTGCACTTAAAAGGGAAAGAGATCAGAAAGCCATTATTTGGACTATTCAAATATGCTCTGCAAAAACTTGGCAATTCACTTAAAATATGCATAAGCCAGTAGAATTTTCCTCCCAAAGTAAAGACAAGGTTGCAATGCTTTTCATATGGTTCTGTTCCTTTCTGTCCTGAGTTTAAACTGACTGCTGCTGATGCTGAGCCCTGTCTCCTTTAAAACCACAAAAACCGCTTGTCACCATGGCAACTTATGCTAGCATCAATGAGGTGCCCTGTGAATATTAACATGGAACCATACCAGTGGTGATTCAAGACACAATAACGTCAACAAGTCATAATCATCGCAAGATCAAGTAAATAAAGAACAAAAACAGCACAAAAAACAGCAATTTCCTACTAACAGAAACACTGCAAATGCAAAATGTAGACAACAATGAGTAGTTACATAATCTTGCTGCAAATGTTTAAGATCACCATGGTTATAGGAAGGATGTGCCAATCACAAAAGACTAATGTGCAAACATTGCTCTTTATTTGGATTTTGACCCAGTATTGCTCAGAACAGTGCGCAGACAGCTACAGCAAGATGAGAAGGAATGAGAGAGCTCGTCTGTTCACGGTACTGTATGTGACCTGAATTTGCAATGAAGACACACGTCCAAACACAAACCTCCTTTATCTGTGGAAATGAAGCAGCCATTCACATAGGGACATACACCAGTGCATATGACAGACAGATATACACTGTGTGCGAATAGATGTTTTGGCATTAAGCTCAGGAAGGCCAAAACTGCAGGCTGCATTTATAAAAATAAACAAAGCGCCTTCTGTCTGTAAATAGCTGTCCTTGAAATTAGTCTTTTAAGAAGGACAGCTGCTAAAAACATAAGTATTTTCTAAAACTTCGGGGAGATGAGATGTTTGTGATCATAGATGACGGATGGATGACAGGATGAAATGTGCTCAAAATATAAAATGCTTCATTTTAACTGTGATCCGTCTTCAGGAAAGCTTTATTGCATATATGTAAATGCCTCCCAAATGTTATCAATTTTTAATACACGGTATATTTATTGTTAGAGGGGATGACATGTACTGTTGCAGTGACATCGTTGGCCAACTTTGAGCTACTATCTCCGATACATCAACCTACTTATTGGCCACGTTAGCGGTTGCGCTTAAATACAGCGTCACATCTTTCTTCAGAAAGCATCAATGCCTCAGATATCCTGTCGCTATTTGCCTAATTCAGCCTTTTCTGTATAACGTTAACGGCTAACCGGCTGCTCGGCGGCGACTTAATGTGGTGTTTAATTCTTTCACATATAAACTTACACTTCAAGAATACGGTCGCCCTTTGAGATTCCGGCTCGGTCCGCCGCGCCGCCCGGTAACACGGCGCTGACGTGCTGCAAAGGGGCGTAAAGTTCGCCGTTAATGCTCCTCAGTTGCCCTCCTTCGCTTACTTGCCCGCGGACGTTGAAACCGTATCCCGAGTCCGACTTGACGATGCGGACCAGTCGAGGCCCGGAGGCTACCATAGTGGCAATGTGCCCGCCGGCGCACGTCCCCGAGCTCATGCCGGAGCCGTTACGAGCCGATGAGTGAAGCGTGGACGGGGCAGTGGAGCGAGTACCGTCTCCCTCGACAACATCTGCCATCTTTATTTGAAGAAGTCCTCCCTCCACAGTGGGCTCAAGCGCTGAATTACTACATGAGCTTATTGGCTGGCGGAATGCGTCAGACTCCAGACGGGAAAGACTGACGACAAACCGTCCCCATCACGAGACACTACTGCTGCACTTGCGTGCCTTGAAAGTTACGTCGGCTACGTAACAACAAACCAGTGCACCATGGGATATATAGTGCGGAAGACATTTGGCTAGTTAGTTAAATGCTGGCGAACAAAATCCATCCACGACATTCAATTTTATAAAGCACTTTATTTTGAAAAAATAAAAATAATGTATATGTATGTTAACTGTATTGGAAACTTTTTTACTACTCTGCAAACGCCTCATTTGCAGCAATATCTTTGTTGCATCAATGTTCCAGACTTTCAGACTTGTCTGAGTTGCTCACGTTATCATATTAACCCGTTATTGGACAGTTTTGCAAGTTGAATTATTGCTATCTGCCAATAGTGCATTTTTTAAATTACATTAGCATAGAAAGTAATTAAAAACTTTTTGTCACATTAACCAGTGCAGAAAAACAAACGAACAAACTGAGTCATCTATCAAATATATTCTTTAATGCTGTGAGTGCTTTCAATTATACCACAAGATGGAGACATTTATTTAAAAATTGTTATGAGGCTCTGATAAACATAAATGCATTCAAATGTAACTTTATATATGTAACTTATTTAATGTGTACACTTTGCATTCCAAATTAGCATCTAGTTGTACTTTGCAGGGTGGAGTGAGAATAACGCTTAAAGGTTTTGTTTTTAAATAGTCATTCATTTCAAAAGATGAATTTCAATTAATTAATTTTCACATAGGCATCAATCAAATAGCATTATAGGCCTACATATTTATTAAAAGCGCAGGTGGCAGATCAGAGACATAAATCATTACAAAGATGGAATACCACGCCCAAACATTTGTATATAACGGACTTGATTACATATACATTAAAAATATACATATGTGACATGTGCTGGCAAAATAAGTCGGAATGAGCATTTGCTAATTACAAGCTACATGCAAAACAAGTGAAAAACTTTAATTTTCGTGTAATTTAAGGTTTTCACATAAATGAATTAAGCCCTCCCAATGTTCCAAATAGATAAACAAATGATAAATCTTCCTTTGAACGTTTTCTAAGAGGTAAAACTTCTTATATTTTTCCGATTCCAAATCATACATAATTTTTAATTTTTTAAATGTTAAATGTCATAATAAAAAGAACTTATTTTTGAAAATGTGCTTATTGTAACTTATTTTGCCAGCACGGGTCACAAATATACGTACAAATATTCTCTCTCTCTCTCTCTCCTTCTGATGTTCTAGACTATATTGTAAAACGTGGATATGTACAACATTGTTGCCTGAATAAATTAGTTACACTTGATCTAACTCTTACAAACCACTTTCATTGGTGTAACCCAATGAAATCAGTTTGATTCAGTCATATTAATTTATATTTCTGTGGACCATTTGTTTTGTTACTACGTGAAGCAAAATATTGCATTAATGAATTTGGTCTTTGAGTGTTGTTTATATATACATATATATTGTGGAAGATGCAGGACCATAAAACATTTGTCCAATTATTGCATTCGATGCCTGTCAAACTATGTATGGATTCATGCGTTATAGAGAAGGCGTGGCTTTGCAGAGGCAGTGGCTTTGAGGGCAGGGCGGTATCTTATGCATTGTAATTATGTGAGTATTACGCTGGAAGATAAATGTCTCCAAGCTGGAACCTCAGGAAACAACGTTCTACAGAGAAATGACTTTTAACCAAGTGAATAGGTTGCATATCTTTAAAGTTACAAAAATTGCTAAAACATTCATTAAAATAAAAGAACATACACACCAGAATATCATAAGAATACAATGTTTAATTCAAAATGTTTTATTTATTTCTTTTTGATTCACCACTTTACAGAAAAAAAACTTTTTATAGTAAGGACAAGGTTATTGATTTTTTTCTAATTCTAATTATTTCTTATTAAAAAACTCATTACACAGCATGGTAATGCAGGCGATCAGGGTGACATACTCCTGGAAGTCCACAGTTCCATCAGCGTTTGCATCCAGATCTTTAAAGATCTTGTCGAGAGCTCCCTTGTCCTGGGTTTTCTGTAACAAATACAGCATACACATAATTGTTGTCAGAACAGAAGTCAATTAGAGGAAGAAAAAAGGAAATACTTACTACTTACATTATTACAAAAAATCTGCTTTATCATTCATAAGGTCAAATAAAATGTCAAACTACAATAGTCATTTCTTTTACAATTGCAATGTACAATGTAAACAAAAAAGTACTATGTCTTACCCCGAATATATCACCCAGCTCATTAGTGAGCAAATCCTTTAACTCTCCTTTGGATAGGGTGAACTTGTCTCCCTCCTTTCCGGAGTATTTATGGAAGGCTCCAATCAGCAATGCCATGGCCTGCTGAATCTGAGACATGTTGACTAGCAAAACAAAAGAGACAGAGACCTCTTAATGTATTAATGTCAAAACAGATTTGCCAAAATAAATTAGTAGCGGAGACATTGAAGGGATAATAAATGGTGTCTAGCAACAGTGCAGTGTACAGAACAGGCCACACCCCTCTGTGCAACACAAGGCGGAAGAAGGATGGGTATGTGGCAGAGTTAAAACTGACTAATGAGAAGAGAAAAAGTGGGAGTTGTAAGAGAAGCAGGGATAAAAAAAACAGTTTTACGAATTATGGCCAACACCCTGAGCATAACCTTTAATAAGGACAGTGGAGACAGAGAGACAAATGTCTGCTTGATGATTGTTCATTCGACATGAATAAAAACATTATACTATAATTTCTTCAGTTTAATAGATAGAACCCCTCCCTCCACCACCAACTTTCCTCTTATTACACAAACTCTGCATGAGACCAGCAATCTCCACCAAAAACATCTACTAATCAAGAAGAAGAGAAGCAGGAAAAAGACAGAAGAAACCAAGTATGAGGGGTGAAGCTCAGCAACATAAACTCAACAACGTATCAAAGCAGAATCAGGAAGTGAAGGATGCCAGATGTCAATAATCTACACATTTTCACCCAGCACACTTAAAAAATAGCAGTAGAGCAGAAGTGAGATTAAAAACAGGTGAGAATTAAATACTTTTTCAGATAGTAATTAGTCCTGATTAAATGTGGCGTGCAACTTGATACATTTTTTAAAACATCTGTTTCTTAAAACAAATCTATCAGAAGCCATAGCTCACTAAACAAAAACTTACCTTAGATTAGTGCAGAGTTCCAAAGAGAAAACAAGCAAGGAAAGTGATACAGAGGGAGTGAGGGCTGGAGAGACCCACTGAGTGTTATATGCAGAGAATGCCACACCCTCTAATTCATATCCTCCCACCATACACAACTCTCAACACACATACACCCACATACACATCTCTCTCTCTCTCTTATTCTGTCCGAAGATCTCTCGCTCTCATTGTTCATATCTTAAACCATAGAAACTTTTGTTTAGTTAATTATTAAGTTTACAGAATTAATAGAGAAAAGAAAGCATGGCTTCTTTTGTAACTAGTCTGGTTAAACCTGCTCCCAACCACAGACACGTTAGATTTAGATTTACGTTAGATTTGGGACTCCGGGAGAGTTTATACAGCAAAAGGTAACACAGTAAAATATTTAGTAAAACCACAGTTAAATAATACTACACTAGAAAAATACACCACTTCCAGGTAACAGGTCAACTGATGATGGTTTATAAAAACCAGCAATTTTTTTAGGCCTATTTGCATCTAAATGGTATAAAAATGTGTATGTTAACAGAAATTTAACCCACACTTTTGTTTAAAAAAAGGTGCACTAAAATAGGACAAATGAGATGAGAACTGATGTCAGCTGGTGTACTTCTGTGGTGTAATTTTACACAGCTAAAGGGCAGAATGTAACACCATCATTAGGTTATGAATTGAATAAACAACCTACGCTACATGTGTGTTGTTCATTACTAAAAGATGCTATGAACAGTCTGCCAAAGTTGTGTTGCAATCATCATGAGCAATCATTTCCTCATGTCTCCTCAGTGTTTGAAAGCACATAGAAGTTTTTCACCACTCTAAGCAGTAAAAAACAATACAAAAAGCAGAACAATTGGAGAGCGAAGACTACACATCACAGAAAAATGCTGCGCATGATTTGTTAGTAAACGCTACATAATGCTGCTTCTCTGTAAAAATTGCTGAAACGTTGACAGAAAATTATTTTTTGTGAAGCTTAGTAATGTTGCTCTACAAAAAGCTGTACTTTTTGTAGAGCAGTGGAGTGGAGCAGAAGGCAAAGTTCAGAGAATAAAAAAAGCAAAAGGGAGGGGCACGACATGCCAAAGCAAAGAAATTATGATGGACAGTAAGATTAAAAATGAATGAAAGAAAAACAAATTTAAGAGTACTAGCATTTCAGAACCAGTTTTGCAGAGCGGGAAATGAGACGAGTTAGGGAGGGAAAGAGCACAAAAAAGGTGGGGGGTAGGAGATGAGTGGACTTGTTTAACCTCTGCCATTATGTAAGAGGCTGATTGTGACTCATGCGAGTAGAATTTAAGTTTTTTTGTTGTGCCACAGTGGCGCACTGGTATGTTTAAACGGTTTTCAGTGTGTGTTACTGAATGAGTGTGTTTTAATCCACTATAGCATACTGCAACACACTTATTTCCCTCGAATGAGCTTTTAATATTCCACAACAACTTGGCATAAAACACACACATGCATCTATGTGCTCCCACAATGCCAACTTTGATACGACAGAAGTGAGCAGAAAAACAAAGCTTATGATTAAATCTTGTGGATTTGGCTATTTCTTATGAGTCACTATCTAAAACAGTCTCTGAATAAGATGGGGGCTCCACAGTGCCATTCATGTTGCACAGCACAGAGGAGAGAAAGGGTGGGTCAGTTTTTAAGAACGTTTGATAGAGTGAGTCATGAGGAAAATATAAAACATGAGAGGAGAAGAAATTGAGGAAACATTGATTGTAGAAGGAAGCATTAGCAGACCTGTAAATGTGCACAAAACTTGAAGTGCAGGAATATGCCTATACAAGTACACTGTCACACACTTCTAAGTATAAAAATAATAACACTGTAAAAACACTGTAATTGCCTGTGTATGTAAAGATAAGATTCCAAAGATGGCAGCTACAAAACAGAATGACAGAATACAACAAAAAAAAAATCACAAAAATGTTCCTACTTTTCCTGTTCCTAATGTTAATTATGTAAAGAGTTAGCGTTTCATTATAATCATGAAAATGTCCTGTACATCAAACATAATGGAACATCTGCAAACATGCATTTGTAACATTCCTAGTTTGCATAATATTCAAATCTACCTGTAATTATCCACATCTCTGTACCGTACACTTCAACTAAAGAGACCATGACGTCTCACCACTAAGAATGTAAAAATATTTGGGGTTGTGTCCCTGGGGGGTTAGTTTTGCCTACTTTGTGGCCAAATGTCCCCACAAGGGTAGTCGTTAGAAGACACAAAATAACATAAGTATAATCTAAAACATTAGAAGCTAATGGAAAGTTTCCACCATGACGGAGACACGAACATATGCGTCTGTGTTTGTGTGTGTGCGTGTGCAACACAATGTCGTGGCAATTCGTATCTATTTGACGTTTAAGCGATTTCATGGCTAATTTATATATACATTTGTGTAAATTTGTGCGATCTCATTCTTACGTTTTCGTACGACCTCGTTTCGCTTCAGTAAGGGTTGGGTTTATGGGTGTGCCTTCATGCTTGCTTTTTTTTTTTTTTTTTGAACGTACGTATCGTTTGAAATCTTACGATCTTTACGACGTTTTCCAGTAAGATCAGGTTGGCGTGTAATTGTGCGATGAGCCCTAGTATTGTATTAAGCGCCTTTGGGTAGAACAGTGTCATCTAGCTTAACATGTCTGTGATACCTTCTGTGCCGTCAGGTATTGTCCTCCATATAATATAAAAATAAATATATATCAGTTAAAGGTACGGTAGGCAATTTCACAAAGGCTACCAATAGCAACCTAGCTTTGAAAGCATAAGATCCCACCCTCCCCCCGAGCTCTCTACAAAGCCACGCCCCCACCAACGCATATAGTTTGACAGGCACGCAGGGTAACATTTTATGGTTTTACACCTTTCGCAGACCACGCACCTTCCACAGAAGAGTAATATAAATATATTTAGACCACTTTACTTAATGATTGCTATCAGGGTGTGAAGAGACTTTCAACCAGTTTAACAAAAAATGGTTACACTTCATTTCAATAGTCCACTTTAGATATATAAACTATGAGCAACTACATGTCAGCTAACTCTTATTAAAGTATCAGTAGACTGTTTGGTTATCACAGCTGTGTTGAAATGTACTTGCAAAGAATACTTACAGAATGGAAAATCTCACACCATCTTTATAACAACCCCGCCTTCCACTTCCCTTACTTTCTCTTTACTTTCTTCATTTTTTACTTATACGTACCTCCCTCTATCTCTCTCTCTCTCTCTCTTTCTCTCTCTCTCTTTCTCTCTCTCTCTCTCTCTCTCTCTCTCTCTCTCTCTCTCTCTCTCTGTGGGCTGATAAAAGATAATGTTTTCCTGCTGCCAATCTCTCCACCCTGGCACAGTAGCACCGTAAACTTTACAAAGGAAAACCTCCAGTTTGCCGCCTTTATTCTTTACCTTCTGTACTGTCCTGTTTTATCTGCTCTTCACAGTTTAGGTTATTCCTATACATCACATTTTAAATAGAATGTTTAGTGAATCCTTAAAAACTAACAACTAATATTAAAAAAAGCTTTCAGTAATTTAAATAACAATGACATTATGGGTGGGTGATATTATGTTTATTATTACTCCTCGTATTTCCTTAGCACTAAAATGAATGAAATGTAAAATGCCTCTATGTGATGATTTTTGTTAAGGAGAGGTGTGTTGTTTGTATAGCAATATATAAAGACTTAGAGATTGACTGAGCCCTAGCAACACACCACATATGTTTGCCAAAAGCACTCAGGAACTGCAGAGCAACATCCTGACAATAAGCCACAAACCCACTAGCATCATGTCCACATACAGTATATTTATGTGCATGTCTGTGCATGTGTGAAACTTGCCCAGAAGCCCAGTGTTAAAAAGGCAAAGACAATCCAAATAAAATATTTCTATAAAGAGAAACGAACAAGCAAATATATATATATGCTATAAACCTATTTGGATAAAGAAAAAAAATAAAAGTTCCAGAAATGCATAGGATGGAAAAAGCTTTAAATTGTATACAGTTAAATAGTACATGTATGCATATGTTGTTTTTATAGATGGAGTCTGCATGCATGTGTTGGTGTATGTGGTTTTATCTGTGCGTGAGTATTTGTGCATGTGTTTGTTTTTGTGCTACTCTTCCCATCCTTGCTGCTGTTACTTATGACCAGTCATCTCGCCAGGCCATCAAATCATCTTTTCAAGTCACCTCATTTTATCAGTGACCTAATTTCCTTCCAACATATTGAAATTTACACAGGATGTAGTTTTGTGTTGTGTGCTGAAGTTGATCATTGCTGACCTTTCCTGATTTAAATAATTACTTTATGGAAATTCTTTTCTGCAGGTTATCAGGAAATATTATACAGGTAGACAACTCAACAGACAGCTGGTGAGTCATTACCTGCCTGTATTTGAATACAGTTTAGTTGGACTGAGGCAGTAAAACCATGACTGTACACCCAGTCTGCATTCTCCTACTCAGACAGTCTCTGTAGTGTATTGTGGTTTGGCTGAAAGACATTGACAAACAAGTAATACACTTTCAAAGCTCTTAAAAAGAAATAAGCATTTCTCTTATTCTTTTAATACGCAATATTTTTGGCTGTTGCGTGTTGACTACTTGATTATAAACTGTATATGGACTACAGAACAAGAGTAATGATCCCAAACACAATAAATGCATCATATATGCAAACATCAACCTACACATTACACAGTTGTACTGTCATGTTGCGATCGTTTAATTAGGATCACATTATGACTTAGTTTAGTGTTAATCTTTATTGGTTACAATATTTTCCAGGTTACATCATGAGAGCTGCAGGTATCAGAGGATTTCATCCAAGCTCATAGTTAATGCCATATGTTCGGTGTAAACATGTCTGATAGAGATGCTGTGTGCTTTGTGTGTGTTTGTTTTAAGCACACATGGGTGTGTCTAGTCTGTATACCTGCTGTACAGGTGCAGAGGACCGGGACAGCTCTCTGAGAAAAACAATACAAACAACTGCACCACACAGGTGTGCCTGCAGAACGCTTCCTAGCGTCTTAATTTGTGAATGCCATTTGTACAGTAAGGTATGAAAAAAACTGTGATTAAAAATCTAATAAATGAGAAACATCAGCTGTAAGATTTCTACTGTAATCTCGTTAAAGCAAAAGAGGAAATGCCAAATATTAAGAAAGTTCGTGTTCATTTTTTCATTTAATTTTTTTAAACTTAAACTGTTATGCTGATATACAAATGACACCTGCATAACACTTATCTATATTAACCCTGCTATTATACTGTATAACAGCCTGATTCGTATATCATATATACTGGTATGGTGGGAATTTAAATATGACTTTGTACCTACACTAAATCTTCTCTCTGTAAAAGTGTCATTAAACCCACTACACCCTGACAACAATCTTATATTTTAATTAAACTGAATTGCATAGTCAAAATAGGCCCCTTATTTGCTTTTGCATTACTGCAGGACTGTCGATTTGCATATGTCCATGAAAAATGAGATAATTCAAACAAAACTGCCTGCACCTCTCAGCACACCCATGTTTGACAAACCGTCATGGTGACAAATGTGCACAGCAGAGTGTATGTGTGTTTGTGCATGTGTCATGGCAGTTTTGCACATTAGTTGTAGTAGTGGATTAATTTTTAATCCTGTAACATGCTGTGCATATGCATTGTTTACAAAAAAAATTGGAAAGACAAGTTTCTTTCTTTAGGATTACAAATAATGTTACATTCAAAAAAGATACGGCATTCGGAAAACAGGCGTGACAGAGAAACATTGGTGCAAATGTTACAAAGTAACATTTTGATCTTTGAAAACCTTTTAAATTTGTATTTGCATGCTGCAAGTAGGTCAACTGTAGAAGGGCTGTAAGATCAGTTTAAAACTTTATTAAAAGAATAACTTTTAGATAACTTTTTATGTTATATTTATGTTTATCAGATTGCTCAATAAATACATTTACATTTATGCATTTGGCTGATGCCTTTCTCAAAGTGACTTTTACTGCATTCAAGATATATATTTTATCAGTATGTCATTACTTGGCAATCGAACCCATCACTGGTGTTCTTGCCACAAAGCTCTGAATGAAATGAAACAACTTGCGTAACTTCATACTGCGCATTTACAAAATAGCTGACAAAATACACATAAGTAACCACAAAAGGGATTTATTAATATCCAGCACTATATACTTCATGTTTTAAGAATTACAGAAGATAGACCTTTTCATCACCATCTTTTTGTTTTGTTTAAACTTATACATCAATTGTTTACAACAGAGAAACTGATCTATAGAATACAGGAAGAGAATATTTACTACATGAAGATTTTTGACCCTACAGGATGTAAATGACTACTGTAAGAAGCGCATGAGGATTGTAAGTAGTGCTCATTACTTCTTTCCTTTGCCCTTAGCCTTGCCGTGCTTCTTCTCGTAGCAGCCTTTGGCTAGACAAGCAATGTACTGACTAAATTCACGGAAGTTCACAACTCCATCACGGTTCTTGTCCAGGTCCTCCATGACCTCCTTAATATTGTCTGGATCCACTTTATCCTGAGACAGGCATGGAGAAAGTCAGTCATGCCTAATCGTTATTGCTTACATACCATGACAGGGTTGTAGCTAGTGGGGTAAACACAGCAAAATAAAGTCCGGGGTCCCAAAAATCCTATAGTGGCAAGCAACTGGAGTGCAGAAGATAGAAGTAAAAAGTAAAGCCAGGCTCAGACTACATGGTCACACTAAAAGATTTCAAAATCTTGGTGCAATCATGCACTACAAGATATTATTAAAATTATTGTGCCAGAGGGAGCGCTTTGCGTGATTTCATGGGGAAGCGGGTAAAAAAAATACAGATTGTGATGCATAATTATTATTAATGTTTACATTTGCTGGCTAGTGCGACTGAGGTGATTTAAACTAAGGTGATATCTCCGCAGCTTTTGTCTTTGACAGAACGGTTTGTAATATGTTTTCACATACATGCAGCTGTGTGATTTCCACTCTCAACAACTCATTCCTCCATCTCCGCTGTTGGACTCGTAAATAAGCTTGTTCATAATTGCTATTTCATAACGTCTAACCTCTCAGTCTCTCACGATTTAAAATCCTAACTTTTAAACATGTTCGGAGCAGTCCTGACAATGGATATGTTAGGACATGTTTGAAGACTTTTTTTTTTACTTCTCTCACCTTGAATGCACCACTGCTCAGTTCATTTTTGAGAAGGTCTGCAAGCTCAGCTTTGCTCAGCTGTGATTTCTTGTCATCTTGTCCTGCATACTGCTCATAGACCTCCACTATGGCCTCAATGGCTTTCTCCAGCTTAGACATGTCTAGGGACACAAGAAACACAAGAGAGACAGAGAGAGAACATATTACAGTTAATCGAAACAGAAGTCAAAGTCAATACAGTGTCTTTATGCAAATTACAGATTATAAAAGATTTGAAACTCAAAGCAATTTAAGTTAGCTGCATGGGACACCCACAAAATTATTATCTTGACCTCTCAAGCACACATGAGCATGAACAGTGAAGACACTGTAAGAAATATGTAGCAAATTAATATGGCATGACTTTTTCTTTTGTAGTGAAGTGACATGTGGCCAAGTATGGTGACCCATACTCGGAATTTGCTCCCCGGGCATTGTGCTCTGCATTTACCCATCCAAGTGCACATACACAGTAGTAAACACACCGTGAACACACACCCGGAGCAGTGGGCAGCCTTTTTGCTGCGGTGCCCGGGGAGCAATTGGGGGTTCAGTGCCTCAAAGGTGTCACCTCAGTCGTGGTATTGAGGGTGGAAGAGAGCGCTGGTCATTCACTCCCCCCACCTACAATCCCTGCAAGGGATTGCCAGAGACTCGAACCCATGACCTTCGGGTTACAAGTCCGACTCTCTGACCATTAGGCCCCAGACTGCCCCCACAGTCTGCCCCACAGTCTGCCCCCACAGTCTTCCTCGCTTTCCTGCCTTCTGTGCTTTCTTACACATCTTTCTCGCTTTCTTTGCCACTTACCTCAAGAATGATGCTTTCAGGTGTTATGCAGAGAATTATGGTGAAGTAAATCATCTGCAGCTTTTTATGCAGAGATTTTATTCTCTTCACATCACATACACACTCACACATGTATACGCAAACATAAACACACACAAGGATGATTCATACTTGGGCAATGAAGGACCAGTAAAACACACCCAAACCAGTCTGACAGTATTTTGCTTCACTTTGTAAAAAAATATGTTTTGATGTAACAGAGTCACACCTTTAATTTAAAGACAAGATATAAAGACAATACTCTGCAGTGTTTAAATAAAGTTCTGTTATGGGCATAAATATTTAAGTAATAAAAAACAAATGGGGAATCTGAGTCACATTTTATGGCGTGAGAAACAAGTGAGGCCCATTTTAGTCCCTGGGTTTTGCGACTTCTGGGTGTTGCCCGTCCTGAGTGCCATATTTTGTGCTTTTCCCTGTGTGATTACCTATTCTTTAAACTTCTCAAATGCATTTAAATTTAACTCTATGAATAAAGTCAAAGGGCTCATTGTTATAAGACACTAAACGCTTTTGTGATTACTGGTAATGTTTCCTTTAAAATAATGACTCTGTAGGGTAGCCTTGAATCACAAGCTTCTTATTTGCAGTAAACAGAGACGGGTTTATTCTTTCTAAATCTAGACTACAGACATCAAAGGAGGCATTGCAATGGATCATTCTTTGTAGACATCAGAATTCCAGCTGTCTACTGAAATCCAAACAATAATGCAGCTTGTCACACAGCAAAAATCATTTTCAAGCACAGTTGTTTTTGTAGTCTTGTTTTAAAGACATTTAGATATTTTTACTGGAGAACAATTTTTACTGGAGCAAAAATAATAAGCTTGAAAATGATGTTTTGCTGTGAGCAGAACTTTTGCAAACCTCCAAACAACAGTGCAAACAACGGAGCACAAAACTTTAATTCTCATGAATTCTCAATGAATTCTAATCCTCATGACAACAAATGACTGCTTGCTTTGCAGCAACCGGATTTTGCAGCCTTTACTTTAATCTTTTTCTTTATACGATAAATCCAAAGGCACATAACTGTCATTAAATGTTGACATAATATTAGTTTTGCATTCTGAAAGAGTAAACAAATGGATGGAGACCACACTTGGCCATCTTTATCACACATTCAATAATATTCAAAGACATAATAACTTAAGACATAATAAGTTATCCAGTTATTTTGTTAAAACAACAAAGTAAATGTCAATACTATGTGGGCCATTTACAAAAGAAGGTGTGTACCAAGCATACTTCATTCAGCTTATCTTTTGTTCAGTTCAGGTTTTTCTACATACAACATATATGGACCTCCTACTTTTCAACTGTAGTGCACAAACACACGCTCACTTACCCAGACAAAATGTACAAATAAGAACATTATAGATAGCAAAAAACAAATTCGGTGTAAACATTATAAGTACACCCAAGAGTTGATATGCTACAAAAAACAATGTGGTGTCTGTATTAGGCATCATTGTTTAGAAGTGTTCACTACAAAAAGAAGCTTCAAAAGTTGTGAGCTGCTGTTCAACTATGAACACACTGTGCATTTTACTAAATAAGTGAGAGGCCTTGAGGCATTTAAATTAATAAAAAAACAGTGGCGTACATTTAAATAAAAATGTCTTTGATCCCATGTATGGAGATAGACAGAGGGGTGTGTGTGTGTGTATTGGTATATGTGGTTTACAAGGACACACGTGTATAACATCATGTATAATGATGTAACCATGGTTTACAGGGACACTTCCTATGTCCTCATAAACTAAATATCTTTAAAAAAATTACTAAACTGTGCTTATTTTAACTAATTAATGCCAATAGTTTTCTGTGAGAGGTTTAGAGAGGGGTTAGGTGTGTGTAACAGAGACAGAGCGGGAGCAGTATGAGAAGAGGGAGTGTTCATGTGCACATTGTGTGTGGAATACTGCTGACATCTAGTGATTACTTTGGTGAGCTTCATGCTCACATGACCGATAAAAGACAATGTAATTTCACATTATCTCAACTAACTAACTAACTAACTAACTAGGACAAATACTCTGTAAGTGTGTATGATGCGGTTTTGCCGACCTCCGTGCTGTTGTGCGCCAACTATTTTGTATTTGGTATAGATATACGATGATTTATTGATAGATACATTGTAATTCATTTCAGAACGGTCATGTGGAAAATAATGCGAAGTACCGTCAGACAAATCATGTGCTTTGCGGTGGAGAAAAAACATGTTTGTACTTGCTCGCATGTCCTCATGTGGCTGACACACCCAGAAGTCATTCGTTGTTGCCAGGCAACGCAAATGTTTACACAGATTTCAAACGCCCACATATAGTCGGTGGTTCCTGAGGACGGGGGAGGGGTTGTGTGTTTAAAAACACACCGAAATGTAACATCAGCATCTGGGCCCTAAAAAAGCATATTTTATCATCTAAAATATATAATACAACATAAAATATAATACTGATATGTGTATTTAAAATAACAAAGTATCAGTTTACACACACACGGACGCCAGACCTGCGTCATGCAAACAATTAAAGAGAACAAAAAACTCAGTGATGGCTCAAATAATGAGAATCAGGAGAAATTAAACGTGGCTGCAGGGTGAAATCTTGATATGCCTTTTGGATAAAACTTCAAATCTGTGTTTACTAAAATCACTTCAGCTGCATGTCTGCTGTGTAAATAGTGATGGGATAACAGAGGGCATATCTGACTGATGTTTAAATAATTATATTTGTTGAAGCAGGTTTTAAATTAATTATTAAATAAGATTTAAACAATTAAACAACCAGAAAGAACAAATCAGAATAAAATGATACTGCATATATTTTACATAATGAAAAATGATAGTTTGTTACAGTTGCCATAGTAACTACAATATACATTTCAGACCAGTAACATGTTGGGGCGCAAAATTCAATCCCCCTTTAGGAAACAATTATTAGAAAAGACAGTCCAAAAACTGCGGATATTTTTTGTGAATCAAAGTTCTCTGTTAAACGCCTGTTAGACAATGTGTTTAGCAACTTATAAAGGCTTTTAAACACCCTTAAGTAGTAATACACCGAAAACAAATAATGAAATTTAACTATTATTTGTTAAACACGTCTTTTTCTAATTTATGTGTTTTTTAAATATCTCAGTATTATGTGTAAATAAGCAATGTAATGTTGTAAAAAGCGTTATATAAATAAAATTGAGTTGAAATGATTATGCACACTAGAGGTCACTGTAGTAAAGTGTGTTCTGACTCCTAGCGAAGTAAAATCCTGTAGATGAATATTAACTGATCTGCTGTTTCATGATGGTCTCCAGTTGAATTTCATTATTATTAAATCATACTCTATTTTCAGCAGTATAGTGATGATCAATACTAAATTGGGAGTTTTAGCAACTATGGGTACTAAAATTATAAGTAATGCAAGTTCAGGTGAAATGATAATAATGCTTAGCTGAAATGTGGAAATAATATATATATTGCATGTGATGATTTGAGATTTGACAGCATCATCTAATATTCTCTTTCACTTATTCCAGGCCCAGCTCAACAATGTGAGATGCCCTCAACTTCTCATGTTTCTGTCCCCTTAAGTGAATTACAGAGGACACTTGATATTCTACAAGAGTTTATCAGTTTTTAGGAGTGATAGCTTGCTTAAAGGATTGTGGGAGGGACATAAAGTTGGACTGGCTTGAAGAACAGAGAGCATGGCAAAAAAGGAAATAAATAATTGGAAATCTGGAGTTTTTTTAAGAGTTTATTTTTCTATGGTTAGACTTACAGGACTTCTTGAGATGACATTTTGTGTCTTTGAACATCACTTGACTAAAATATTGGTCCACATTGTGCTCATGAAAACATCCAAACATACAATGTAACATTGTAAGAGTAACGGCTTAAAATCAAGGCAGGCACATTTAATAACAAGTATTCTAAAACATGACAACAGAAAAACATATATCTTTTTACTCTTTTATTGCTTTTTTGCACCGACAGGTGGCTTCTTTTGCATCTTATAGATCTGTTCACAAGCAATGGACAGGCCGACCACAAGAGAGACAAACTCCTCAAAATTCACCTCTCCATCACCATTAGCATCCAGATCCTTCATAATCTTGTCTACTGCAGCAGGATCCTTCTGAGTCTAGAGTGAAATAGAAAAGCAACACAGAGATTCACCATCATAAAGAAAACGAGTGGAATCGGGTTTAGATGAGAGGCTAAGGAAAAAGCTACAGATGATGTAGAAAAAGGGCAGGGTGGAGGAATGCGGTACCTTCAGAAAGCTAGACAGCTCCGTCTCCATCAGTGTTTTCAGCTCTCTGCGGTTCAGTGTTGAGTTGTTGCCCTCAGTGCCAGCATAACGGTGAAACACCAAGATGAGTGTCTCCATTGCTTTCTCCAGATCAGACGGCATTGTGATGGCCTACAGCAATACATATAAGTGACTCATCACATAAACGTATCAGCTAAACAATGTAAATAAAAAAACTTAATATTTGGCAAAGAGTTCATTGTTCTCCTATCTCCAGTGGATTGGGAAAGAGGTGGATTTTTCCAGGTGGAAATGTGCCAGAGAGTGAGACATGTCCACCCTTCATGCCCAATAAATGCAGTAAATACAAAGGCTTTATTAATGTAAATACAATTGATTGTTGTAACAGTACAGTAATAACTCTTTTGCACTTTTATGCCCAGAACTTTATGTTCATCTACATCGAAAATTACTAAAATCACTAGCCTATGATTAAATTGCATAACTGTTCTGCTGTACTGCTGACGTTCACGGAATCTGCACATCCAAGCCCAAGCGCATAACACATAAGTGACATGTTTTAAAAATGTTTTTAAAAGCTATTTCCGTTTTATCACTTATCAAGTCGACATACCTTATGTAAAAAAAACTTTTTTCAAACAGTGATCGCAGGGGGTATCTTAGTAAAAGTATGTTATGTACTTTTATTTTGATGGTTAACACGCTTATGTTTAATAAGATTTGATAATGCAATAAGAAACACTTACTGTGATAGAGTGACACCTGAATGAAGGAAAGAATGTCCTGCGCAAGAGCTGGTCAAGAAGCAGAGCAGGAATTTATAGAGGGGCTCCGCCCGAAACGAGTGAGCTTGGGTAAGTCTGTGACTAATGTTTTTAACTGTTTAGGGCTTACTTTAAAGATAACGCTAACAGGGATTCACACCCCAAACGTGAATAAATGCGAGAAATATATTGCAAAACATAGGAATGATGTTACATTAAGATGAACATTTGAAATGAGGACACAGGTATCTTTTGCATAAAATGCAACGCTGCGTTTTCCAACTATTTCAATTACTTTACTAAATCATTTTAATTTGAGAGACACTGGCAGTTTACCACATAATTTCATGCATTAAATGTAAGCTTATGCATGTTGAACAAAGTTTTGAGAGCGGAAAAACCCTGCTAATTTTTTCCACCATTTCCTGACAGTGACTCACAGCTTTCAAATTGTTTCACATCTGACCGCACCACATCTCTCTCTCTTCTCAGATGTTAGAGGTGGATACATAACAATTTATAAAAGAAAGGGCTGCAGCATTTGGCTGGGTTTAGGCCTGTCCCAGTCTGCCCAGTAGGACCGAGGGCTTGTCTCGATGTATTAACCATTTAATATTTGTGATGCAAGGGCTCTGAAATGTTGGCCTTCTAGCTGTAGTTGTCCTGAATAACAACATTGCTGTGGGCATACCGCACTAAAGTGTGTCCATATGTTTGGCCGGTATTCCTGCATTCCTCGTACCACAGACCTAACAAATCAATATTGCTCAACGGCGATAGTCAAATTAGTTATTGTATGTGGGATTTAAAAAAAATGAAATTAATGTTTATTAGCAAGACGCGGGGGAAAGGGAAGTGAGAGAACAGTCATGTGTGTGATACATTGTGTTTTGATGGGGCGTGATTGCGTTGCCATAGTGAATTCCTTGCATGTACTCTGTCTGTATCCGTTTGGAGGTTTTTATTGCCACAGTTTTCCCTATTTTTTCTGCAAACTATGACATTAGGTTTTAGTATAAAGAAAATCTACAGTAATCATGAAATCTACAGTAGTTTACAGTAGCCTTAAGTACCTACTTATTAATAAGTAATACATTTAAAAATGTGATCACGTTTGAATTAAAACATTTTCAAAAATATTACTACAACATCTACCCAGAATTAAGAAGAAACCTATAAAAATTATGTATAATTTTACTAGAGCAGTTTTTGTAATAATGCACTGCATTGAGCTTTGGCAAGCTGAATGTCTTTTGAAGGAGTGTTTTTGCTTATCGCCTGTGAGAACTACATTGGCAAAGCAGAGAAGTTTCACAACTTTTAACTGAAATACTTAGAAAACAATATTTGGGTGGGTCTACTGTGGTGAATCCCATACCTAGAATTCCAATGCTAATTGGATCCTTTTCTGCTGTTTAAACTTTAAGTACAGAGTATGTTACACTACACTAGAAATGTTTGGATTTTAACATTAAAACACTTTAAAGTCTACTCATTTCAAAACAAGCTTAAATGCAATAATCCTTATTAAAAAAAAGTCAGGAGAAGAACTTAAACATTGTTTTAAAATCAGAAAGACCTGATTTCTGATCAACTTTTAATTACAAACCTGTAAACAAAATTACTGCATAAGCAGAACCACAATCAAACAGTTAGAACTGCCAAGACTCAGTTATCTTTACAATATGTGTGGAATGACAAAAAATCACTGCTGTTAGCAAAAGCATCAGATTTAGCTTAAGCACACAGCAATGCGTGACTAAATGGTCGAGTAACATGATGTCATAAGTGCCTCAGTTCTTCCTCTTGCTCTTGCTGGTGGGTTTGGCTGGAGCTGGAGCAGGTGCGGCCTGGTAAAGAGCTGCTGATACTTTGTTGATGTAGTACAGTGCAAAAAGTGAGAAGATCAGGCTACATGACAGAGAGAAACATGAGATATAAGTGTTGGTATATTTAACCAAGTCCATTGTGAGGCTTTTAAAGTACTGCTCTATGTAAACACTATCATAAGCTTTATCAACAGTAACTGTCAGGAAGCTGTTAATTACCACAGAAAATCATTTGAACTGTTTGTGAAAAGAAACAACAGAACACATTCAGAACATGCGAAAAGCTTACGATGAAGTCTGTATAGCAGGATGCTATAGGACTGCAAGAGGATTTTGGTCATTTTGGGATATTTGTAAGGTATCTATCTGTTATTGCTTCAAACTCACCATGTTGTCACACACACACGATGCACCAAACCCGAGGCAAACAGAGAGAGGCATAGACATACGAGAACTAAAAGAGAGAGAGAGACAGAGAGAGAGAGAGAGAGAGAGAGAGAGAGACACGTTTTCAGGCAGGTACAGAACAAATCACATTAGATCTCAATTGTCTATCAAACTGTATTATACTTATCTAATAACATCTTTCCATCATTACAGCCTTAAGAACCTTTGAGTGTAATGCTTATCACTACGTGTAATGCCTTAACACATGGAAATTTCTGTTTATAACTGTCTGTAATATACATAGACATCATATACATCATTCAATATGCATGGCTAGTAAAGCATGGGACTACCATCACACTTACTCTCTGGGAAGATTTTAGCCTGGAAGCCCTTGCCGAAAACAAGATTCTCCAGATTATTAAAAGCCTGTAGTTGCAAGTTAAGTAGTAATACAAATAAGAATACAAACATACAATACAAACGATCAACGTTAGACGTGCACGGTATAAGATTATAGCGACTGTATTCAAGACAGCTCAGCATAAGGATACAGTGAGAGAACAGACAAACAGCACAGAACCCAGGAAGCCCCCAAGGATGGTCAGCCACTCTGATGAGCCCAGCTGCCGGCTGAACATCTGCATTCCTGCAAAGACCAGGACTGACAGCAGACTAGACAACAGCAATGATGTGCTTGTGTTCACAGCTATGAGAACAAAAATAAAGAGAGGATGGAAAACAGTTAGGAGTTTTCTGAGGCACTTATTTCAAATCATTCATTTAGTCTTTGCATATCAGACGAAAAATATTTTAATATTGAAAGTATATTAATGCATTTTTATACAATTAAGTGTAAAGGAATTGTGGAAAAGTAAGCTAGGTTTATTATATAGAATTGTATTTTATTATATAGTCCTATAGAATTGTTGACAAGAGGTTCCACTGTTAATTGACGTTCATTACGGACGAAGTTACTCCAAGTTAGGAACTGAAGTAGACATATAATATAAACAACCAATAATTTACATCCCATAAAACGTATTAGATGCTAACTAAAAAACTATAAAATAATCATAAACGTAAACGATAACCAAATATAAAATACATGAAGCAGGAAAGACTAAAGAAACTAGGACACGTCAGTGTACGCTCTTTAATACCTTCCGTCTGGAAACAAACTGCAACTACACATTTCTTTACAATCTTGCTAGAAAAACATAAACATAAAATGTATTGTATTACTGGGTTATAACGTTGCCTTACGCTTTTCTTTGACTACTGTGCCAAAATAACTGAGTTTAGAGCTTAATTAAAAGACTTCAGGGAGCTACATGGCATTAACCAGTACAACTTTTATTTACAAGGAAAAACATGTAAATAAATATAAATATCATATAAATTCATATTGGAGTACACCCAGCGGTTTAAATTACTAACTGGCATCTGTTATGCTAACTAAGGACTAAAACTTCTCCAAGTAAGTCTTCTCCAAGGGTTACTATCTTCCATTTTTCATGATCATGCATGCAGAACAATAGAATTGTATCTGAAACGGTTTCATCTTGTTCACTTAATGCCAAAGTAAAACTTACCCATTTTTAACACCGGACAGATAAAGAAATGGATTGTACACCCGTCTATGTTCAGCCGCAAGGCCAGCAGAGCAGAGATGACGCGCAGCTGACGTGTATAAACTGAGCCAGTTCCTGTCTGCAGAAATGCGGAAGCGCCATCTAGTGGAAAGTGTAGCGCATTGCTGCCACGCATATTCTCTGGTAACGCATGTTAATTGTAACGTATCACAAAATCCTAACTAATATCAGCATAACATTATATCTGCATGTAAACTATACAAACCAAACTATGCATACATTATAATGCGTTAAACTTTTATTATATTATATTATATTATATTATATTATATTATATTATTATATTATATTATTATAATATATATATATTATTATTGTATTGTATATATATTATTAAACATAGCATTTGTTTTGATTCAGGATAAAACATCTAGATTTAATTTTACCCTTTACTGGACTTCTTCAATGGTTGTCTTCTCAGCATTCAATATAGCTACGCATGCTCTATTTAGACCTCTGAACATCTCACAACATCTATCACCTACATGGACGGTTATACATCGTCAGAACAGACCACAGCAAGCACTGTTGGAGAGCCTCTGTATCAACATGGATGGCGTTATATTGGATCTCTCAGATATATTAGACACTCACAGTATCATTATAACGTAAAGGTTTTTCTTGCAGCAGTATTTAGGTTGAGGGTACAGCAATTTCTTCGTGGCGTCCTGTTCTTTATATACGGTTATTTTTTTTACGCGACTGGATACTGACATGGGTACTGAATAATACTCGCAGATTTTCAGACATACATTGAACATATAGTTTCGGCAATGGCAGATGCGGAGTTACAAACGTTCACATCCATTATGGACGCTCTAGTGCGCATAAGCGTAAGTATATTTGCATGCTCAGTAGCACATTGTCTCACATTATTTGTTACTTGCATCCAGCAGTTATTTTACACTGTGTTTTTCCACAATAATGCGCCTTTTGTCTCTGGTCAGCTGTCTAATAAATCGGAAAATAAAACGTATTTTTTGTAACCTAAATTCTAACATTAAAATAAGCTTGGGTAGGGCATTACACTTAACATTTTTTTAATAACACCTGTATGCAGTAACCGTGTCTAATTTCTTATTTCTACCCAATGCTACCTCATAACCAGCCCCCGAAGCTCATGTAGGCCATTACTGCTCTTCCACAGATATACACGGAATAATATTCCACAGATAATATATACACGGAATTGCCTATTTTATTGTATATATTTTATTTTATTATTATACTGACACATGCACCCTACCTTAAAATTTGTATTTGAATTGATTGGCGCTTTACGAAACAAATTATTTACTTAACTATTGCGACATAGCCTTTGACTTAAACACGACTAAACAGTTATTTAAAGAAAAAGATAAAAGGTCTTTAAAATTTAAAGGAAGGAAAAGAGACCTTATTAATTAGCTGCTGTAGCGCGACAGGATGTGTTGCCATAGAAACGGGATGCAAGCTTGCTAAGGCCCAAAGTGAGGCCGAAGAGCCAGTGTGGGAAAGGCCTGAATGAGGTGAACGTGCTCCAGTGTACTAGACAAAAAGACTGATGGACAAATTCCTTTTATTTAAGGGATTTTTTCAGTATGTGGAAAATGTTACCTTGTATTCTAACCATCTTATACTGTATATTACAGCCTTCCCCTCTACAACATCTAAAATATGGAACATAAAATATGATTCTGGGCCCTGTCTATAAATATCTGCAAAATCAATAATAATATGTAGGTGGAAAGAGTTTAGTTTCTCTCCCTCTGTTTTTCCAGTCCAACATGAAGAGCATAGAGAGAGAGCTGCATTGTCCGGTGTGTGAGGAGATGGTGAAACAACCAATAGTGTTGCCATGTATGCATAGTGTCTGCTTGCTTTGTGCTGCTGAAGTTTTGGTTCAGAGGGGCTACCCTCCACCCGAGCTCCCCCCAGAGCCCAACACTCCAACCTCAAGCCCCAACACACGTTCCCCTCGACAGTCACGCCGGCCTCCGCCCAAAACAGACCGCCTAGACCGGGTGATCAGAACAGGTTTGTGCTTTCATTAGAAACTGTGATCTACAATATATGCTAACAGTTATTGCACATAACGACAGTTACTGTGCATGTTGTGAGACTCAGTCAAGACTGACATCATCTTTAATGTTAAGTCTAAAAATATGACATCATGCTATGACATCATATGATGACATCACTACTCTGATTACAGGACAGCTTCAGCTCCAGGCAGATATGTTTGGTTGTTACTGTATCATTGCTTAAGCAGACATATTACATCTGTGCATAATTTTGCAGGTGCTAGTGTGTGTAAATGTAGCAGCCAGTGTGATAGGCTGATTCTAAGTGTGTCAGCACACACTGTCTCTGGATTCTCTCTTTCTTCATCGATTAGCTTGTCCTTCTTCTTCCTGGCTTAGATTTATTGGTGCTTAAAGAAGCTTTAATGTTGGAAACAGCTTTTTCTATCTGCATCCCTATTTCTCTCTCTTTATGCAGTGTGTGGGACACATCCAGGTCGCAGACGTAAAGACACTCCCCCCGTGATCATGCTGTTCCCCTGTCCCACCTGCAGGAGAGACGTGGAGCTGGGAGAGAGAGGTCTTGCAGACTGCCTCAGAAACCTCACACTGGAGCGAATTGTGGAGAGGTTTATTCTTATTCTTCCACACTATTTTTACACTCACATACTGAAAGCATTTCTACAGAAGCTAGACATTCATTCCTGTAACTGGAGACACAAACATGCAGTTCTGCTGGTTTAAATACCAGCTAGATGTACTGATCCTGTAGCTTTTCATAGTCACATTGCCATAGCGACTGACAGCTCTCGAAATGTTCTCACACGCTATGTGGACCAATCAAATCACCTTTACTTGTTTAGGCAGCATGGTGAAATGAGGTTGAGAAAATAGCACAAGGAAAAAAAGAAAATAGTGTTTTTTCCTGCCAGTAAAAAGCCCACATAGCTTTCGATCCACACCTTAAAAATGTAAAAAAAAAATGTAAACATCCATATCCAACTGTAAAAAAAGACTTTTGGGCAGAACACTGTTCAGCTTTATTTACATTAAAGTAAAGAATAATGGAAAACAATTTGTTTTATGTACTTTGTGAAAAACTGCATCTACTAAAAATACACACACAGAGATATAAAATATATAATATAGACATTATATTAGTGAGCACCTCTTATAGTTGCAATAGTATATAGTTTTATATAAAGATAATAACTTTTTTTTACCCCTAAATCTGACTCACACAAAGCTGACATTATAATATTAAATGCCAAACATTATTTGGCTGATTTAATAGATTAAGGACCGGCAGCCAAATAAGGTTTTGATAACTCATTTTATTTGTTTGAACAAAAATTTGGTCCTAAGTATGTTCAAACTTCACACCCTTACATAATTCATTCTGACTAAACAATAGATGACAGATCTCTCCTTATTCATGTATGTAGGTATAGACATACAGTGAGTTTTGGCAGCATGGCGGTCATGTGTCAGTTCTGCAAGCCTCCTCAGGCTCTGGAGGCCACCAAAGGCTGTGCTGACTGCAGGTCCAACTTCTGCAATGAGTGTTTTAAGCTGTACCACCCCTGGGGCACACCACGGGCCCAACACGAACACATACTCCCCACACACAGCTTCAGACCCAAGGTAAGAGCACAGGGGTTCATTCTGAGAGCAGAACATCACTGATGATGGATGAATGTAAGATTCAAGATTCTGGGCCATAAACACAAAAGCTTCTAGATTCTAAATTCACAGAAAAAGGGAAGATCTAAAATCAAAAATGAAATAGCACAGCTCATTTAAGGAAGTATTAGCCTTTGTATTAGGGTTGTTAAAGGAATGAGAGTAATTCCACACAAACAATCTTTAAATATTTTTCTCTTTTGTAATTTATTTTTCTTGCTCATCTATCTCTCTCTCTCTCTCTCTCTCTCTCTGTCGAAGGTATTAGTGTGTGTGGAGCATGAGCAGGAGAGGTTGCAGTTTTACTGCAGATCATGTCAGCGTCTGTTGTGCCAGCTTTGTAAACTGCGTCGTGCTCACAGTGGGCACAAGGTCATGCCCATTGCACTGGCTTATCAAACTCTAAAGGTATCTGCCCTTATTGTTTACAAACTCCATCTCTTACCCTTAAGCATTTTAGACGATAAACACCTGGAAATACCCATCATGCATTTCTGTCCAGTATTAAATAGCTATTTGGGCTAATCTTAAAACGCTTTAGCTCTGAATAGCTCTAAATCAGCTAAATGTGCTGTTGTCTTTGTTTAATGTAACTCATTAGTTTCTATGTTGTGAACTCACAGGAGAAAATGACCAAGGAGATGAACTACATTTTAGCCAATCAGGATGCTGTACAGGCACAGATCACCCAAGTAGAAAGTGGCATCGCACAGACTGAGGTTCACTACATTCATATTCAGCCACACTTCATTATTATTATTATTATTATTTGCTTCATTTGACCCATTTTCTTTCTGTCATCTTCAATCCATTTATTTTTTTCTGTACAGGTGAATAGTGCAGTGGCCAACGAGCAGTTGAATCAGTGTGTGAGTGAACTGCGTGGGGTGCTGGCGGAGCGTCAGGGGGCTCTGGCCATGTCACTGGAGGGGGCTCGTGCTCAGAGGGCAGGGCCCCTGAACGCACAGCTCGCTGAAAAGCAGAGTCTTCTGGAAAACGCAGGGCTGCTTACATACACTCAGGAGCTGCTTAAAGAAACGGACCAGCCCTGTTTTGTGCAGGCCGCTAGAATCACACACAACAGGTTAGAGTGTTTTTGTGGGTGTGTTTTGTTAGTATTGTATGTCAAACGCCTTTTTATGAAATACTTACCCCACTTATAACCTATTGTGTGTTTCTGTGGAAACTTCTGTGATTAGGCAAACAAAATAAATAATGCCGTAGTGTGTTACAACTGAACTAAAAACGCAGGTTTTATACAGAGAGGTTTTTTACATGTTGATTTTTATTTTCTCCTCAGATTGGTAAAAACAATAGAAAATCTTCAGCATTTCTCTCTGTCAGCTGATCCCTCATTCCGAAACTTCCAGCTGGACGTCTCCAGGGAACTCAAAGCGCTCTCTAGCATGGACTTCATTCAAGGTCCATTAAACCCCTCTTTCCCTACGTTACTTACAGCATCTTACAGTTAAAAGTACATTAATCTGAACACAGTTCTAACCAAACCCTCACTTTTCCTTTTGCAGCCCCATTGGCTCCTGTGATTGACACTCAAAAGACACTGGCCTATGATCAGCTCTATTTATGCTGGCGCCTCCCACAGGACTCCGCCCCTGCCTGGCACTACTCAGTAGAGTATCAGAGAAAAGTGGGTGGGGCCGGGGCATTATGGGGTGAGATCCGGTCTGAAGGCAGATCAGGAAGCAATGGCACACACTGTCCATGGCAGCGTCTGGATGATGTGGGCGGGACTAGTGCAGTGATTGACAAGCTTGAGATGGACAGTGTGTATGTTCTGAGAGTCAGAGGCTGTAATAAGGCAGGGTTTGGAGAGTACAGTGAGGAGGTATATCTACACACACCACCTGCACCAGGTAAGGCACACCTGGACACAAATATACATTCCCTTTTGTTCTCAAAAATAAATCTAATATATTTCATAATATTGTTTTTCCCTTAAGCTTGAAGCAGAAATTGTTTTTTTGAGTTGCTAAATGTTCACCTTCTAAATCTTGCAATTTACAGTCATATTTTGTTTTCTTTCTCCATCCATCCATCTCATAGGAAAAAAATAAAAAAAGACCTCAATTTATCACTTGTTTCTTTAAGACACCACTGAGATTAAAGTGAGAGCAAATAGAGACTTGCTGATATCTGCTGCTTCTCAGATGTTTCTACTGAGAGAAGACCATGTTACATGTCCCCTTTAGAATTTCAGAGGATATCTCAAAAATGTCTTAAATGGTACTCAGATTTCCCAGTACACCAAAATCTGAACAAAAATCAGAGCTGTCAATACCAACATTTTTTAAGTTGTCACAGTTCTCCAAATAATCTACACATTTATTCATCTTTATCTCATGCAATTATGTTTTACCTATTAGTAGTGTTTATCTCATTACATAGCCATAACTCTCTAACACATTTTATATCTCTTTTGTTTTTTTCTCTGTATAATTTCTCCTTGTGTTTCCTACTGTTCTCCACTTTTCTTTGCTCCTTCCTCTGATTCTATGACTTGTATTCCTGTTTAACTGGAATATATCAGCTGCTTGATCTCCTCTAAATCCTAGAATATGTGCAATTTTCCTGCTCTGTGTCCTCTTTGTTTTCCCTCTCTCCTCCAAAATTGCCATCCCCCATTTTTCCCCTTGACTCTCCTTACATTTCCTTCTTTTTATATGTTGTCTTTCTTATTCCCGCCCTCATTCTCTGTTGGTTTTGCCTTCTGCCTCCCCACGGCCTTGCCTCTCCAACCCTTCAACCCCTTCAACTCTCCTCTATAACACCTCAACCTCAGTGTTGTCGTTCTGTCTGGATTCTCGCTGGGGCCTGCACGCCGAGCGGGTGGCACTGGGGAAAGGGCAGACGTATGCCCGCAGTGTTCCCGGGATGACTCTGTTACAGGCTGCTGATCGAGCCCTGACCTCGTGTCACCTCACGTCTGACCTCCTAGTAGCTGATGTTTCCATCACGCAGGGACGTCACTACTGGGCATGCTCAGTGGAGCCTGGATCTTACTTAGTCAAGGTAAGCATGCAGCTGATTGGTACATATCAAACCAGTATGGGAGGTAATGTGTGTTATCTAATCAAACAAGTACTACTGGAATTTACATAATAGCATTCACATTACTGCTTTAAATAAACACATGCTTCATTCTATTCATTTACTGATATTAATATAATATAATTAAAGGAAGAGCAGTATGTTTTATCTTCGCAAGCATTGTGGGATATTTGTAGGAGTATTCAAGTTCTTTAAAGTTTGTGTAAAATTTGGCTGCTTGATATAATGTTCCCTGTGATTATGATTCTGGTGTGAAAACACAAATGCTAGTCTGACCAACATCTTTTTGTAATACATCTTTTGTTTTCATTCATCTAACTGCATGCAAACTATGTCGAGGAATATCTGTCCACAGCCAAAACTAGCACTTTCAATGTAAAACAGCTGAATTCTGCATCTTACTGTTGAAGATCATGAAAGCATTGATACTGTTTCATGACCTGACAGAACTGCTTTGTGTATGTGTAGGTGGGAGTGGGTTTAGAAGCAAAACTGCAGGAGTGGTTCCATCTTCCACAAGACATGGCAAGTCCACGGTGAGGAGGAACAGAGTCTTTGTAAACAGTATTGTACATAAATTCTACATCATTTTAATAATTTGTCTTCTAATCTCTGTAGGTATGATCCAGACAGTGGCCATGACAGCGGGGCAGAAGATGCTCAGGACTGTCATCCTCCATTCTGTTTTCTAACAATGGGCATGGGCAAAATTTTACTGCCCAAATCTGGGGCATCTAACACTTCTACTGGCCCTCTTACCACCCCCCTTCCTCCTCGCCTTGGACTGTGCCTGGACTTTGAGAAGGGACGGCTTACTTTTTATGATGCACACTCTCTGCGAGTGCTGTGGGAGGGGACTGTTGACTGCTCCGCCCCTGTTTGCCCAGCCTTCTGTTTCATTGGTGGAGGGGCTCTGCAGCTGCAGGACTTAATAGCCAATCACAGTACAGAGCAAAACCCACCAAGAAGAGTGACCATACAAACACGTGCTACGGATATCAATCACTGAAACAATTACTGGATATGAAACCCATCCTATTAGCACCTTTAAGCAAATCTTCTTTTATCATTTTATATTGACTTTGTTAACCTGCTTATTTCGTAGCTAATTATGCATTGATTGTTCATATTTTATTTTAAGGTTCATTTAATTTTAAAAACAGATTATGCTAACAACTTGTAGCATGCTAACAACATGTAGGTCAGTGTTAAATAGTGAGGAATCATTTGTTTTAATGGTAAAAAATTACACGACAAATATGAAATTTAGGTCTAATTCATGATAAAGATATAGTAGGATTTAGGTTTAGTCTCTTGAAAAGTCTCATGAAAGCAAACGATTCCTCAGTATTTACAAAACTCATTTTTCAGCATTGTTAGCATGTAAACTGCCCAATGTGGGTGTTATAATATTTAGAAAACACCTTTGTTTAATTTATGTACTTCCACAGGAACGTTAAAATGTCTTGAAATTCAATCACATTTTGTTCAGTTAAGGAGATCTGACACCTGAACATTCAGAATTGTTCAGCAGCAGTCAGTTGTCGCAGGCAGACCATGTTTCATCTGTGTCGTAAGCAGTTCCACTGTTTTTGAATTGAGTGTTTCTACCTTAAGACTAAACCAAGAGTTGGACATACTGTGTTGGTGTCAGTACATCTTGTGTTTAGAGATCTTGTCTGTGAGCCAGTAGGGCTGAATGAAACTGAATCCAGCGGATTATTAGACTGAAACGATCTGAGCTGCTTGTTATTCCTTCTTTCATGTGAGATTCCTGTTATAATGTTACACAAAGGACTCACTGGAATGTTCAGCACACTATTGTCTGTACTTACACACCTTATACTTTATTTAAACTTATTGTCATAATTATGATTGTTAGGTTTGCATTATTTCAGTCTGGGTATGACAACAAGCAAAGTTGAATATCTGAAATGGATGCTGCTTTTGACTTTGACTGTAATGAGTGTGTGTGTGTGTGTCAATGACAAGTTTTGAATTGTATGATGAATGTCAGTAATTGTATGAGTGTGTGTAATGTTGCAATAAAGACTGGTCAGTTTCTGAAAGCTGCAGTTTTGTCCATGTTATTTGCTATTTGAGTACATTGTTTCCGTTCCATGTCTTTTGTGAATTTATAATGATGTTAAAAATATAATACAGTATTTCATATTTCAGACTGTGAGCTGCTTTGGATAAAAATATCTCATGAAACGTGATATTATCCTGAACCAGGAAACCTGCAGCAAAAACACTCCCTGATTCTTTGTCTTGCTGGTTCCCTTTTAATGACCTTCCCAATCTTAAAACTGACATAATCCTATATATCTTAATCACATATAAACACTAAGACAACAGTTGGTGATGCCTAAATCACACACAAATTCTCTCCAGAAAATCAGCACTCATCTTTCTTTCTCTTTTTCCCCACACAAACTGTGGCCGTATTGCAGTTTCCTGATATCTGTGATTACATTTAACCTGTGTCTGCTGTGATCATCACTGAACAAAGTGAGTTTTTAATCTCTGTTCTTAATCACACCTTTAAAAACTATTTATGCAGATATCAGTGCTTTGCCTTGAAATTTTTCTCATGATATTTATTTGCCATTTTGTAGTTTCACAGTGTAAAACTCACTTCTTTGCTCTCTGTGTCCAACAGAGCTTCCAGAAAACTTTCATTTTTATCTGAATGATGGAAAAAGTCTAAAAAAACATCATGCACAACACTGGACTTGACTTGCCGGGGGTCTTTAACATGATAATACAGGAGTTTGGATTGGACACGCAGGTGAGTGTGTTGTCAAGAAAGTGGGTTAAGTAGACAAGCTAAAAACATAATGTCTTAAGCTCATCTTAAGACAACGTTATGCGGGTGACAGAAGTGTTTTGCCATACAAATCGGAATCATGACAGATTTTGTGGAGTGCACAAGATTCTGCTGGTAAAGGGGATAGGAAATAAAAAACACAAAACAAAAATAGTAAAAAATAAATAAAATAACACAAAAAGTTTTATTATTAAAAGACTTTTATTATTAAAAAGTCATTTAAAACATTAAATTAATTATTCCACTTCTGTGCAGTCATTGTTGTATTATTGTGTATATTGGGCTTTTATTTCATTCAAACAATTATGTGAAAATGTCTCTCAGAAAACATTAGTGGCCTAGGCCCTGTGTGATGTTTACTTCAGATTGTGACTGTTGTCATTTACAGTAACATAGGTGTTTAAAATGAAAGTAAAAGATAATACCAGAAGTTGTTTTGTGAGATTCCTACATGCGCTGCACTAATGTCACATACCCAACTCACCCATTATAAATGCACTGTTTGATAAACCTGCCAAATTATCATTGTTGTAGTTGTTATTCTGGAAACTTGACAAAATAATAGCGTTTTGAGGCATACATTTTTTAACTGTATTTTCAACACAACAAAAAAAATCTGACAAAACCTCCTTTTGGGGACGCCCTTGTTTGTAAAACACTATAAAAATATAGTAAATACAGTTTTTTAAATTGTAAAAAATGCCATTTTTCTGAAAATGCCATTTAGGATTTTTATAATAGGGTATTTATTTATTATAATTAATAATTTTGAAATGCCCCAATTAGTGTAGCTAGTTAGTGTGATAACATTACTGCATTTAAAAAGTGCTGTCAGCTGCTATAGCCTTCTGCATTCTACTGAGTACAATTCATGTCATATAACTGATGAGCTAATATTGATTTTGAGGGTCTTACAATATAGTTCAAACATATTTCGGATTCATTTCATAGTGTTCCATGACATTTATCAGAACAAGGAAGCACACAAAGAGTCACCAGTAAACACACGCCCTCTATCATTTTTTTCTTTTTATGTCCCTCCCACTCTGGTTCTTCTTTTAGTATAAAATAAGAAAATAGGTGGTGATATGTAAATCACACAGTTGCTTGTTTTCCTTTCTACTTATTCAGTGCAGGTGTGCTGCTAGTTTCTCTCCTGACTTGCTACAGGTAAGAGGCACCTGTCTCTCTCTCTCTCTCTCTCTTTCTCTATCCTTTCTTACTAGCTTTACATCTATCTGTGCTTCTGTGCTCTATTCACTCTATACATATGAGTAAAAAAATGACAGCAAACATTTTAAATAATGATTAAATCATATTTTTGTATTGTAAACATTAATACTTATTTGTGTTTGCTTACTGCTTCGTTTGTGAACTTTGAATGCATCTGTCTGACCAACCGTGAAGTGTTGTGATATAATTTTAATCATCTAATAAATCAGTGTGCACATGTAAAATAAAACAAAATGGCAAACAATGCAAGTAATCTGGGACACTTATGTTATGTGGCATTGTTTTTAGAAATATGATTAAAATGTGATTCTGTACTATTTTAGAAGGTTTATTTTTATATCTAAAGAATATACAAATATAAATGACTCAACTTAAATGTCCTACAAGTTGTTCCAATTTGCCTGTATTCACCCTAAATAGTGACACAGTGAAAAGTGTATTCATGACATAGAACCACATTAGTTATGTGGTCAGATTCTGGAATTGAACAAAAGCTTGTACAACCGGATCAACAGCTCAAGCACTGATCAGTGTGCATTCTACAGAAACACACGCATACACGTGATGCTAAATTATTGCGTTCCACTGATGCAGAGAACTGGAACAAGACGTTAAGCTCTACATGAGGAAGTGAGGGATTTTATTACAGTATGACCTCACAGTAAACCAGCTAATCAGAACTGAAGACCTCAGGCTTCAATCTGGCAAAACTCTTCTGTTCATTCTGTCTCTAGCATCAGAACATGATTTCCTCTTGTAAATATAGCTTTCTAGACTTGGCTTGTTGGTTCTCAGGGCAAAATGTTTAAAGCTCTCTCTCTCTATTTGTAAGACGCTTTGGAGAAAAGCTTCTGCTAAATGAATAAATGTAAATTTATTTACTTGAATAACAGAAGGCTTGGCCTAAGGTGTAACTAATGACTTAAAATAGCAGGAACTAAAGAACTTTCTCTTGTTAAGTTCCTTTAATTTCCTTTTTCTTCAGGCAATATTCATTGGGTTAATCCTCCCATGTATCCGTGCTACTGACTGTATCTTTAACATTCATGCATGCTTTGCGTTACTCGTTACGTGTTGCTGCTTCAGTGTATCAGCTGTCTCTTGTCGATATGTCTTTGAAATTTTCTCTTTAATATTACAGTTTCGTGTCTTGAGTTCGTTTTAAAATATCTGCGACAATGGCACCATTTGGACAGTTGGTGGCAGTGTTGAGCCTGTGTTTGCTGGTTGCTGTGGCGAACTCTCAGGGTAAGCGGTCTACCAAAGAGTTTCTGTCTTTGGACAACATACTGTCCATTTACTTAGTAGTCTAAAGATCAGTTAACAGCACCGGCTTTTATGAAGCTCACTATTCATGTTTTTAAACTTCATTTTGGTCTCTCTGTTATTTAGATCCTCCACAACCCCCTTTACTGGGAAACGAGATTTGTCTACACTACACTCAGGGTGGATCCTATATTCTGGATACCGCAGGAACCTTTGAAATGTTAATGATCGAATTTCATAAGCAGATCCAGGTCCCTCTCTTGTCAAAAATGTTTTTAAAGATAAATGAGCCTTGGATAGAAAAGTATTAAAAGCTCTCCTTCCCTCTCTGTAGACGATGGACCCCAGACAGGCTGAGCAGTGGATAGGTGAGGTGGATGAAGACCATGACAGACGTCTCAACATGCCAGAGTGTGTCAAACTCATTGAGAAAATTCACAGCTACATCAGAAGACCATAAACACACATGCACACACACCCCACATGTACACAGTGGTGAAAAATTGTAACAACACATCTTTCCAGAAAGTAGTCAGTAGTTAAAAAGTTATAATAATCGTATATGTACAAAAGATATAGTTATTTACAGTTAATTTAGGGCAGTAGGCTATCTTACATAATCTGTTACAATCTTTAGCACTTTAAGAGACCTGAAGAAATTGTTTGACTGCTTGGGATTTAAACACACATTAATGTTTAATTAAAGGCAATTTATAAAAAGAAATAAATTTGGTTGAAAACCATGATTGTGGTCTATGGCAGTGATGTGAAAGATTGCTGTTTTGCTTTGTTCAACATAAAACCTAAATTGACTAAAAACAAAAAAGTAAAATAATTTTTACTTATACTAAGAAATAACAAGAGTTATATATAACACACACACATTCTACAACAAGTACAACATATATATGAAGACATATTTCTGCAACATCGCTCAATACTCATCCTATTCATTATCCTTTAATTAAATGTCTCAGCCAAACAAACCAATATAACATGTAGTTATAGAAAAGATTCAATATTTCTCAGACTGATGCAGTTAGGGAGGAAACTACTGGGACGTCTGTTTTAAGTATTGATTGTTTGTTTGATAGTTAATCAGTGTAATAATTGTCATGATTATCATATTATCATTATTAGTTAAATGATTCCTAGTATAGCAGGAGGTAAAGGAACACCATTTATATGTGGTTGGGTAAAAAAATTAAAGTAGGTAAAGCTTTAAATAGCAACTCAGATATGGCTGTTGCTTATAAATTCCATAAAGCAACTGCACATGAAACACAGACAGATGCATGGAGAAAAACAAGGTCAACATTATAGTCTGTGACCTCTGACCTCACCTGTTTTACTAGCAAAGGTTTAACACCCAAGAATCTGTGACAGGGGTCAGCAGGTGCCAGAGGGGTGTTGCCTGTCTGTGCCTTTGTTTTCCATTTACAGAATCCATCTATTAAAAACATGTTGGCAAAGCTTGTGGTGTTTTTGGGGGGGTGTTCGTGTTAAGGGTGGGATTACATCTACAGCGCTGGCATAAAGACAAAACCAGATAAATGCCAACAAGCAGAACACAGCTAATTGTCTGAGAGACACTAACAGACGTGAATGAGATGCGAGTTGATAGAACAGAAGAGATGAATGAAGGGAGAAGAATGAAGAGAACAGCATGTTCCTGCTCTTCTGTTCCTCTTTCTGTTCTTCAGACTCTTCACAACAACAGCTGGAGATCTCACAGGTGTGCTTGACTTGCTGAAAGCTCACACACACAAGCTGACGTTGCACACACACACACATGCTGATGTAGCAATCACACACACACACACACACACACACACACGCACACACACACACACACACTCTCGTTTTCAGCAAACAAACAGAACTTGTCACAGTTAAAGTGCTCTATTTGCACTTTTAGAACGTTCATGGTTCCAATTATCAGACATACAGTGGCACTAAATACATATGGACATCTAAAAATATTATGGGTTGCTTGAACTCATAGGTACATCCTACTGAAACATTTGGGTGGGACATACTGAAGAGCATAAATTAAAATAAGAAATAATTGTCAGATGCCCATGTGAATGTTGAGACTGATAATGAAAGTATACACACATCCTTAAGGTGGTGTATGTTTCTGTGTGTATCCCAGAGACAGTCCCTACTACAGGAAAGCATGGTATCCTGTTTTGTAGACTCCCATTGTTGCACTGATTAAACATACAAACACACACACACACATATACACACACATCCACATGTGCACACTACAGTTGCTGCACTGTTAGCGATGAGAACAGAGCGAAGTGTCTTAGATCAATCAGACGTGATTCATAACACACACACAACCTTTATACAAGATTTACCCGACAAGGAAGAAACAATGTAAGATGAACAATATCTACAACACACACACATGTACTGTACACATATACACAATCTTCAGAAGTGTGAGTCTGTATTGTAAGTGTTGTCTAGTCTTCATGTCTCCAGAGGGTCATTTATCACTCTCTACCGCCCTGCCCCCCGTCCCCCCGTCTCTGTATGTTGTGTAAGAAAGCCGGCTAATGAAGTTGCAATTACACAAAATTGTTTCAGTGTTTTTGTCTTTCATGTGCAGGTGCCATTCAGTATAACCACAGGTTACATATAATACCCTTATCAGCAATGTAAATATTTACAGCATAATTATTTGATTTGACTGCTATTCTTTAGTAAATACACAATGCTTTAGGGAATTAAGCTTGTTTTGATTATTTTGGAATGATTCATATTATGATTGCCATTGAATCAAAACAAAAAGCCTTTTAACCCTTTCCTCTCCCCACAGCCACTGCATTTAGCTTAAAAATACCTAGCATTGTACTTCTGGTAAAATTGTATCGATGTATGATGTTTAGTGTAGTTTTTGATTTTCCGCTTCTATGTTCTCCTCACATTGTAAGTTGCTTTGGATAAAAGCATCTGCTAAATGCCTAAATGTACAATGTAAAAACTGTAAAAAAAAAAAAAAATTTTGCAACAGTATCTACTTTTACACAAACACTCATATTTTAAATTCTTAACTCAAACTCTATGGCTTCATTTCACAATTTGCATTTAGCATTGATCAGATCAGACCCACTAATTGAAAATTCTCAGATCTTTTTTATCATTGTAGCTATTGAACCCTTTATATTTAAAGCATTCAGCATTTTTCTAAGCGATGAATAAAAAGTGCTTTTGTTTTATGTGTGGGACTGCGATGGTCAACACTGTTTCTCTGGGAAAACAAAGCAGTTTTGCCAATCTCTTCAATATTAAATACTTTCAGAAACACTCTCCTGACAAACAATCGCTACCCACAATGCTTTGCTCTTTCATCTCCCTTTGTACGCAGCAGGCAGGAAAGCATGTAAAGGCAATGAGAACCAGAGAACAGACAGTTCCCACTGCACTCACTTACAGTGTTAACCAAGACAAACTGCAAACAGGCAAACAACACTCTCACACACACTTGACAGAAGCTTAAACAAACACCTAATAGTGGGAGAAAATTGTGCTGAAAATTCCCACAGAAATGTCTGTCAAACAACACGTTACAGTTTAATTTTAGTGATGAGTTGCTCACAATCAACATTGATCCTCTTTGAGACCAGAAGAAAATCCACACTCACATTCTGCCCCTCTAACTTCTCTAAATCTCACATCTAAATGTATATTTAATGTTATAGAAACATTTATTTGAACCATTTTTAAAAAATAACATCTATCTAAATCCCCTCTAATAGATATACTGTTTCATATGATATAAAATAGTACAGTACAAAGGAATATAAAGACACTTAAGTTATATGTAAAGCACATAACAGACCTGTAACACTAAACCCATAAACAACACAACAATAACACAGGCTTGATATCTTTTAAACATTAAAAAAATTGTTATATCTTTAAAAAAAAATAAACTTTAGTAAGGTATAAGGTAAATAAGGTACAGATGATGTAAAACCGACCGTCACAGCAAAACCACATTCATGGTCAGTGAATTCTTGTCGCACTACAGGTAATGAATATGTAAATACGTAATTTAGTAAATTTGCTGATGTTTTGTTTGTCATTTATGATCCTATAATAAGCAGCTTTTACTAAACTCTTTAACTCACAGTAAATAAAGCCTTCAGATTTTGTGCAACTTTGCAACACTCTCCAAGGTAGAGGAATATGTTTTTAATTATAATTTTATGGGCTTTTTGTCATTTGAGGAGATGTGATAAACACAAGGCAAAATGAGTGTGTGTAGGGGGGGTTGTAAAAGAAAATAACCCAGGCCTTATTAGAATTTTGTTGCTGCACACAAGCACAACTGCAACAACTGCAGCATGTAAACGCTTCTAAACTCTAACGTTGTTCTATTCAGCTTTAACAATTCAAGAATCTTTATGTTCTACTTTGTATATTTAATAATAAAATCTTTAGACCAACGTGTTTCAGAATGCACACATAAAAAGGTTTTTGGGTGTGCCACATTTTGCTGAGTTTGACGCATTTAAACAGCTGCCAAACTGCCACTTGGACACAATTAAGTATGATTTCATTACAAAGCTAAAGTAAAGTGCTACTATTAATGTATGAATTGTAAACATTCATTTCATAAGATGGTAAAATAACAGGACACTTTCCTAAAGCCCATTCAAAACAGTGTATCCAAAGTAAAGAAAAAACATGCTTAATCCTAAAACATTTCAAGGTCAAACTTAAAGAGAAGGGGCTGAAGTTTGTCTTGATTATGAATTTGGGCAGTTGCTAACTAACCTTTGCTGGCTTCTTTTATTATTCAGACAAAACCTGAGAACATGCAAAACATCTGAAAAATTGTCTGTCATAGTAGAATTTACAGTGGCAGTTTCACAAGAAAGAAAGAGAGAAAGAAATGGAAATAGGGAGAGGGAGA